>WNWU01013467.1:1960205-1979602 GCA_012654045.1 Ptyas mucosa
ACAGCACCATCTGAATAGAATAGAATAGAATAGAATAGAATAGAATAGAATAGAATAGAATAGAATAGAATAGAATAGAATAGAATAGAATAGAATAACAGAGTTGGAAGGGACCTTGGAGGTCTTCTAGTCCAGGCAGGAAACCCTACACCACTTCAGACAAATGGTTATCCAACATCTCCTTAAAAATTTCCAGTGTTGGGGCATTCACAACTTCTGCAGGCAAGTTGTTCCACTTGGTTGTTCTAACTGTCAGGAAATTTCTCTTTAGTTCTAAATTGCTTCTCTCCTTGATTAGTTTCCACCCATTGCTTCTTGTTCTACCCTCAGGTGCTTTGAAGAATAGCTTGACTCCCTCTTCTTTGTGGCAACCCTTGAGATATTAATTTTAATTTAATTTAATATTTAAATTTATATACTGCCCTTCTCCCGAAGGACTCAGGGCGGTGAACAGCCAGAAGTAAAAAACATCAAATACAAAATTAAAAACAATTTAAAAATATATTAAACAATTTGGCGCAACAGTTAAAATCCCCCATTTAAAAGTTCAAATTAAAATTACACAATTGGAGAGTTAGGCCAGCCTGGCTTGATGAAATAAAAAAGTTTTGAGGGCCCGATGGAAAATACGTAAATCTGGAATCGTCCGTATCTCCGTATCTTGTTTCAGAAGGGAGGTGCTCCCACAGAGAAAGCTCTCCCCCTGGGGGCCGCCAGTCAACATTGTTTGGCCGATGGCACCCGGAGGAGCCCCTCTTTGTGGGAGCGTACTGGCCAGTGGGAAGCTCTTGGTGGCAGCAGGCGGTCTCGTAAATATCCAGATCCTAAGCCATGGAGCGCTCTAAAGGTGGTCGCCAACACCTTGAATCGCACCCGGAGGACTACCAGGAGCCAGTGCAGCTCACATAGGAGAGGTGTTACATGGGAGCGCCATGACGCTCCCACAGTCACCCGCGTGGCCGTGTTCTGGACCAGTTGGAGCCTCCAGGTGCTCCTTAAGGAGAGCCCCATGTAGAGAGCATTACAGTAGTCCAGGCGGGAAGTGACGAGGACATGAGTGACCATGCGCAAGGAGTCCTGATCCAGAAAGGGACACAACTGGCGAATCAGGTGAACCTGATAGAAAGCCCCCCTGGCCATGGCCATCACATGTTCTTCTAAAGACAGCCATGCATCCAGGAGGACACCCAAGTTGCGAGCCCTCTCCATGGGGGCCAATGACTCGCCCCCAATAGTCAGAGATGGCACCAACTGACTATATCGGGATGCTAGAAGCCACAGCCACTCAGTCTTTGATGGGTTGAGCTTGAGTCTGTTTCTCCCCATCCAGATCCGTACGGCCTCCAGACATCGGGACATCACGTCAAATGCATCATTGGGGTGGTACGGGGTGGAGATGTACAGCTGAGTGTCATCAGCATACTGATGGTACTTCACCCTGAAACCATGGATGATCTCACCCAGCAGCTTCACATAAATATTGAACAGAAGGGGTGAGAGGACCGACCCCTGCGGCACCCCACATACAAGGCACCTTGGGGTGACCTCTGGCCCCCCGTCAACACAAACTGCAACTGGTCAGAGAGGAAGGAGGAGAACCACCGCAGCACGGTGTCCCCTACCCCTAACCCCTCCAACCAGCGCAACATGATACCATGGTCGATGGTATCAAAAACCGCTGAGAGATCTAACAGGACCAGAACCAAGGAGCAACCCCTGTCCTGAGCCCTCCAGAGATCATCAACCAATGCGACCAGTGACGTTTCCATGCTGTGCCTAGGTCCGACTGGAACAGATCGAGATAGACCGCTTCATCCAGGTACTGGGGGAACTGTTGCGCCACCACACTCCCAACAACCTTCATCAACCTTCGCCAGAGGTTGGAGACTGGACAGTAATTTGCTAAAACAGTCAGGTCCAAGGAGGGCTTCTTGGGGAGGGGCCTCACCACCGCCTCTTTCAAGGCGGCGTTAAAGTAACCCTCTCTCGAAGCATTGACAATTTCTTGGAGCCAGCCTCATGTAACCTCCCGGGCAGCCAGCACCAACCAGGAGGGACATGGGTCCAATAAATATGTGGCTGTGCTAAGTCTACCCAGAATCCTGTCCACGTCTACAGGGGTCACTGGGTCCACGTCCTTCCAGATAACACTCTCAAGACCTGTCTCCATCACCCTGCCTGAATCTACCCAGTCAAAGTCCAGGCCTTCCCAAATTTGAGCGACTTTGTCATGCAGATACTGCACAAAATCCTTAGCCCTGCCCTCCAAGGGCATCCTCTATCATGTCTCCCCTAGTCCTTCTCTTCATTAAACTAGACATACGCAGTTCCTGCAACCATTCTTCATATGATTTAGCCTCCAGTCCCTTAACTATCTTTGTTGCTCTTCTCTGCACTCTTTTTAGAGTCTCAACATCTTTTTTACATCGTGGCGACCAAAACTGAATGCAATATTCCAAATGTGGCCTTACCAAGGCATTATAAAATGGTATTAACACTTCATGTGATCTTGATTCTATTCCTCTGTTTATGCAGCCCAGAACTATGTTGGCTTTTTTGGCAGCTGCTGCACACTACTGGCTCATATCTAAACGATTGTCCACTAGAACTCCAAGATCCCTCTCACAGTTACTATTATTGAGCAAGGTACACATATACGGTACCTGTGCATTTTGTTTTTTTCCCCTAAATGTAGAACCTTGCTTTTTTCACTGTTGAATTTCATTTTATTAGATAGCGCCCAATGTTCAAGTCTGTCAAGATCCTTCTGTATCTTGAGCCTATCTTCTGGAGTGTTGGCTATTCCTGCCAGCTTGGTGTCATCTGCAGATTTGATGAGTTCCCCATCTATCCCCTCGTCCAAGTCATTGATGAAGATGTTGAAGAGCACTAGGCCTAAAACAGAGCCCTGGGGTACTCCACTGCATTCTTCCCTCCATGTAGATGCAGTTCCATTGAGGACTACACGTTGAGTGTGGTTAGTCAGCCAGTTACGAATCCATCTGGTGGTGATGCTGTCTAACCCACATTTTTCTACTTTATCTGGTAGTAGGTTATGGTCTACTTTATGCTTTACTGAAGTCCAAGTAAATTATATTGACAGCATTCCTCTGATCCACTAATTTTGTCACTTTGTCAAAGAATGCAGTAAGATTAGTCTGGCATGATCTGTTTTTGACAAACCCATGTTGGCTTTTGGTTATTACTTGGTTTGCTTCTAGGTGTTCAGTGATTCATTATTTGATTATCTTTTCCAGAATCTTCCCTGGTATTGAGGTTAGGCTGATAGGCCTGTAGTTTCCTGGATCTATTTTTTTCCTTTTTTGAAGATGGAAACTACTTTTTTTGTTATTTTTTACTTTAGTCGCATAGTTCATTGTGAGCTTTAGCTTTCCTCACTTCATCTTTACCGGCTCAGGCTATTTGCTGATATTCTGTCTTAGTTATTTGCCCCCCTTTCTACTTTTTATACTTGTCCTTTTTGTCTTTCAATTTGTTAGAGAGTTCTTTATGCAGCCATGCTGGTTTCTTTTGAGATCTATTATTTTTCTTCTTCATTGGTATTGTGCTAGACTGGGCTTTTATAATCTCACTTTTCAAAATTTCCCAAGCTTCTTGAGTTGTTTTCCCCTTGAGGATTCTCATCCATGGAATTCTTCTCAAGCTCTCTCTAAGTTTATTGAAATTAGGTCTCTTAAAGTCCAAGACTCTAGTTTGAGTTTGTTCTACTGCTTGTGTTTGCATAATGTTGAATTCCAATATTGCATGATCACTTGCCTCCAAGGTTCCTGTAGCTTCAACACCTTCTATTATTTTGTTTCTGTTAGTGAGAATTAAGTCCAATATAGCTGATGCCCTTGTTCCAGGGGTGAAATGCTCCCCATTCGGACCGGATCGCTTGATCTGGTAGGATGGTGGCGGGTGGTTCGGAGAACCAGTAGCAAAAACCCCTGCGGCCCCCCCCCCCCAGCCCCAGGACTACCCCCCACCAACCCCACCCGACCCTACTCAATCCCCCGGAACAGAAAAAAAAAAAAACTACGGATTGAAAAACCATTTTAAAAGTAAAAAAAAAAGCCTCTGATGATTGCGCGGCTCAGCTGGGATTGTCAGAGGCTTTTCAAAGCATTTTTTTCTGCAACCTCTTGGCCAAAGAAGTGGTTAAAAAAATGCTTTGAAAAGTCTCTGACGATCCCAGCTGATTTGCCTGCTCGGCAGAGGCTTTTCAAAGCATTAGAAAAAATGCTTTGAAAAGTTTAAAAAAAAATTGGCCACGCCCACCCAGTCACATTACTCCCCCTCCCCCCTGCCACCAAGCCATGTCCACAGAACCGGTAGTAACAAAATTTACATTTCACCCCTGCCTTGTTCCCTTCTCTACTTTTTGGGAAACAAAGTTGTCTGCTAGGTTTGTTAGGAACCTGTTGGATCTTCCATTTGGTGCAGAATTTGTCTCCCAATTGATGTCAGGATAGTTAAAATCCCCCATTACTATTGTGATGTGCTCCTACATACCTTAGTTAGCTGACTAGCAAAAAGTTGATCTACTTCCTATGTTTGGTTGGGTGGCCTATAGTATAGACCTATGGCAGTGTCATTCCCCCCACCCCTTTAATATTGACCCAAATGCATTCAAGATAATTTTCATCATTGTTGTGCTCTATTTCTGTAGAGATATAGTTATTTCTTATATATAGTGCAACTCCACCTCCTCTTTTATTTGGTCTTTTAAATAATTTATATTCCTCTAGATGTATGTTCATCCCACCAAGTTTCCGTAATGGCAACAATTTCATATCTGCCCTCATTTACTTGAATTTCTAATTCATCCTGTTTATTCCTCATACTCTGTGCTTTGGTGTATAGACATTTGAGTTCATTTTAATTGACCCTATGTTTACTGTCTACATAACCTGTGTTGTGCCTGACTGCCTCTGCTTTCTTGCCACCTGTTTGATTAATGCACATGGTATGGCACTTGCTATTAAATCTGTCGATCTATTTGCTCGGTAGGCAAATTGCAAGGATCTAACAGCGGTTCCATGATGGTTTTCAAGTGGGCCAGCACTAGCCTTTCAAAGGTCTTCATAACTACAGATATTAGAGCAACATGGTCTGAAGTCATTCAGTTCCTCGATGGAGGGTTTCTTCGGTACTGGGATGATAGTAGAGAATTTGAAACAAGAAGGAACATAAAACATCTCTAGTGATTTATTAAAGATGTGGGTGAAGATGGGGGCCAGTTGGTCAGCACAAGCTTTTAAGCAAGAAGGAGTTATCTTGTCTGGGCCTGGTGTTTTCCTGGCTTTTGTCTGTGAAATAGACCTTGCACCTCATTCTCTGCAATCACCAGCGGTGGTGGGCCCAATGGGATAGGGTAAGTTGTAGGAGGTTTAGCCAGTGGTGGGACTCTACCAGTTCAGACTGGTTCAGGCAAACTATTAGCTCCAACCATCAGCTGTGTGCAAACCTGTTCGCACTGATTTTGAAGTGGGCCTGCCCGCCCCTGCATTATACTCACCTACATTTTCATTTCTGAAGCCCAGTTGATTGGCCCGGCAGAGTGGATTGCCGTGCCTCAGCTGTTTTCCTTGCCGGCAGCAATGCGGAAGATGAGTTTTCTCCAATTGTGCACTCAAAGAACGCACTTAGCAAACTGGTTAAAACAGTAGGATCCCACCCCTGGGCTTAGCTGTTGGTGTGTCTGAGATGGGGATTGTAGAGATGGTTGGCAGTAGTTTTCTCTCAAACCTACAGTAAAACACATTCAGGTCATCTGCCAGAGCACTATAGCTTCTGTGAAATCTGCTTAACATCTAATGGAGAATGACCCAGAATGGATAATACGTTCTGGTTGCTGTAGCAGTATCTTTAAAGGAAATTAGTTGGTTAAGAGGTATGGAAAAGCAAGCAATGTTATTTATTTATTTTCTGATGCTGCTTTTGAAATTTGAAATCTTTAAGAATGTTCCATTTCTATAAATCTTCTTACTGATATGTATGACCTTAAAGTTTGAAGATACTCCAAAACTATTGATTTGTAGGTATACTTCAGATTATGTCTTTGTGCCATTTACATGAAAATATTAAAATGCTATCAGAAATATACATGATAGAAATTTTGAACCAGTATGATACTATGTTTAGATTTCTGTGTTTGTATGTAAGATTCTTTGGTTCATGTTCTATGATTTTTTCTTTTATCATATGTCAACCTTTGTGTTTATGATGAAGAATATTTGATATATTTTGAATATATTAATAAAAATCACAAAGTGTCCCAAGGACTACAAATTGCTTCTGAACATGGAATGATTATTGAAGAAGAATGTCCCTCTTACTCATTGGAGAACTTAAGTAATAGATGGGAATAATTTTATTTTCTTTCTATTTTCTATTCATTTAAATATTTGTACATTCCTATATGTTTACACATAGGAATGCATGACACTTGTCTATTTTAATTATGGAAGCTACCTTCTTATTCATAATCATGGAAAAATTTAAATGCTAGAACATAGTTCAAAGAATTTGAATCAATTATCTATAGATTAGAATATTGTTAAATAAATAATAAATAAGCTTGTTTTGTGTGTTCAGTAAAGTCAATGGGAGTAGCCGAATTTGATTAACAACCATATGCTTTACTTAATTAGCATGGTGATTCACTTAATCACCATGGCAAAAAAATATTGTAAAATAAAGCATGACTCACTTAGCAATCACCTAGCTTAGAAGTGGAAATTCCTTTTTTAAAATCTATTTTTATTTTACTCAGAAAAAGTTAAGATACAAAACATCATTTTTTAAAAAAACAAACAAAACAAAAAACATTTAAAAAGAAAAAAGACATTTAAAAGACATATATAGCATACTGCCTTCCTAGTTGAATGCGATTAATATATTACAATAATATTAGTTTCCCACCTCCTTGTGAAAGAGGTCCAAAGAATTTTAAACTACTAAGCTATTAAACTGTCATCTATGTACTATATTAATAACAAAATAGCAGGAAGAACAACAATAATAATGACAAGATTAAATTTCCAAAATCCTGCCAGGGAAGGCCCTCTGCTCCAGCACATCAGGCAATGGTATATGCGTGCGTGACCAGTGCGAAGAACAGGGTGGGGACGGCAGCAGCTTTTTTGGTGCGTTCGAGACTTCCAGTAGTTTTCGGCGCAAAAAGCCTCCAGCCAGCCACCGCTGCCAGCTCGATTCTGGCTGGCAAAGAGGCAGCAGCTGGGAGGCTTCTCGTACCGAAAAAGAGGTGGCTGCGCAGGCATCTCATGATGGGGGGGGGGGGGTAAGATGTGGCCTGGCGGGGAGCCCAGCAGTGACAGATCAACCCTGGCTTCTCTTCCCCTCTGCCATCAGCCACGGGAGAAAGGTAAGCCCAAAGAAAGAGGTGGTTGTGGGGGAGGAAGCAGAGCTAGGGCCAGGGCCTCTGAAGAACGGGAAACGGGGCGACACATGCGACTGGCGAAGGGACAGCAGATGGCAAGCAGGCAGTGGCTCTGGGGCAAGGCTGGAACTGGGGAATGGCTCATTCCCCAACCTGGCCAAGGTGGGTGGCGGCTCTGGGGCCTCAGGGAATGGCACATCCCTGGGGCCCCGACTCAAGGTGAAGGGCGAGCTGGCAGCATACTTACCTTTGATGAGCTGAGCAGAGCGGGTGAGGCACAGAGGCAACTGGTGAGGCAATTAGCTGGGCTGTGTGGTGAAGGCAACATATATAGAGCTGGGATGGGCATTGAGCTGGGATGGGCAAGGCAAGTGAGTGTTGGAGAGGCTGAGCAAGCAAGCGGCGACAGGGTGACCAGGATGGGGGCATGGCCAGCCAGAGGTCACTACCGGTTTGGTAAACCAGGTCAAATTTTTCCTACTGGTTTTCCTAAACTGGTGCGAACCGGCTGAATACCACCTCTGGTGCACAGCCTTTGGTAAGTGCCATGGCAAATTAGTTGTGAATTCATCAAATTTATCAAACATATCAAAGCTGTGCAACTGGTTCAAAAGATGTATTGTAATATGCAGAAATATATATGGAGCAGTTCTGTTTGAATCAATAAAGCAGTTGTATTTCTTTTCAAGCTATCATGTTGCTGCATAACCTGTTTACGGGCATATCTCCATATGGTTGTGAACATGCAAAACTACCTTGCTTTACATTATTTTATATTTTTCTTGGATACATATTGCTGAGCAAGTGATGTATTAGCATTCACTAGAAGAACATAATTTATTCAATCACTTAGGCTGAATCGACCCAGACACTATGAAGGAGGCAGAGAGATTGTTACTTCCCCCCTTCATTAGAATCATTAATCTCATAGTGGCATTACTGGAGTTTTTCCCCATTCCTATTCTGTCCCTTTTCATCTCACTCATGAAAGATAAAAAGGAGATGGTAGGCTACATTTTCACATGGTTGCTCTAGATCTTCATCTGTGTCTTGGAAATGAGAAAGGAGAGGTAGCCCTCTATTTAATCAATTTGAATAACTTAGTTAATAGTGATGTTAGTTTAGTTAAGTCTGAAACAGTCTTGTATTAGGATCATTACACCATACTGTAACTCTCCTTTGGCTCTGATATTCAGTCAGCCACTGGCCCAGAACAATGATTGAATCCATTCACATTGACATTTTAATAATAGATGCCCAAAATGAGGACAAAAGGAAAAATTATTTACTTGAGACAGTGACTGGAAATAAAAATGGTATAATTGATATGGTGTGTGTAGTTTTGTGATATCTGTTCAGTCATGAACTGTAAATAAAGTAAAAAGCAGAAGTGTTTCCTTAGTCGCAGAAATTTAAAAGCCCCTTTGTGGCACCCAGATATTACTGGCTACAAACCTCAGCCTGGGTATCTTCATGAAGGAGATAGGAAGATGCAAGAAGCAAAAATATATGAAGGCAATATTCTGCAAATGCAGTCACTTATGTCTCTGTGTAAGACTTGTGTATGCTATGGTTACATTTGTTAGATGGTGTCACCATATGAACATTTGTCATTTTGTCATTTGTCATTATTGTGGTTTTTATTATTATTGTAATTGATATTGCCTAAGGCCATGATGGCGAACCTATGGCATGGGTGCCACAGGTGGCATGCAGAGCCATATTGGTGGGCACGCGAGTTCAGCTCTGGCACGCATGCCTGTGCCAGCCAGCTGATTTTCAGGCCTTCTGGGGCTACCAGAAGTCAGGAAACACTGTTTCCGGCCTCCGGAGGGCCTCAGCGGGGCGGGAGGCCGTTTTTGCCCTCCCCAGGCTCCTAGAAAGGCTCTGGAGCCTGGGGAGAGCAAAAAATGGGCCTACCAGGCCCACCGTGCCATCGCATGCCAAAAGCGGGGGGGAGGATGGGGTGGGCAGCACATAGAATTATGGATGTGGGCACGTGTGTCTATGACCCCACCGCACTCCCCCCACTTTTGGCATGCGATGGCAAAAAGGTTAGCCATCACTGGCCTAAGGGATGCTGTGAGTGGTATTTCAACGATGTCCAGGAATATCACACTTGTGCTTAAATGTTCTATGAGAGTTTACCTGTTGAAACAAGTACTTACCATTAAAAGATTTTTCCTACCATTTAACCAACATTTGTTTTTGTGTGATTTCCATTCATTTCTTTCTTCTAATCTTGCAGTGCAGGAAAATGTTACTTCTATATGAGACTTCTTTCTGAAATTTCATAGTTCTGTTTAGTATTCCTTCCTAACGTTGACCAAAGTCAACGTGCTATACAAAAGACTTAAGAGAGGTTCTTTTTAAAAAATGGGCAATATAAGAATAACTGAACAATAGACACAAAACTGCTACACAGTCTAAAGTATTTTCAGAGTAAGAGGTAGAAAGAATTCCCTTTTCTTATTGTGTACTTTTGTGTTGCCATTTCATTTAAAATTTGATTATTCAGCTTAGAATGATATCATGGAACATATGCTAAGCATATGAATTAGTTGATGATTTGTTATTTAGTCACTTGGTCACGTGGTGCTGCATAATTCTGTGTAAACAATTTTTAAAAAGCCCAAAGAAAATAACTGAAGGCAAGATTAAAATCAAAGAATTGCTCTTTGGCTTAAGATCATAAATGAAAGACAATTCAAAGCATAACTAACTAACTAACTAACTAACTAACTAACTAACTAACTAACTAACTAAATCCAAATCCAAATCTCAAATATTTAAATACTTTGTTATGCCAGCCTTGTGTTTATACAACTGCACCCTATTGTGAGTTGATATTGGAGCTTTAATTCTGAAATTTGGAATTTTATTGCTTTTAGGCTTGGGCCACAATACAGTAACTTTATTTACTGATCCTTTTGCTTGATTAATAAGTGCTTTTATAATTATTTTAATTCTTTTTACTTGTCAAAATGAAATATATTCTTATTAAAGGACACAAAATTATTTTTCCATATTACTAGTTGAAAATTTGTGAAGATGATAAAAATTGCTTAATTTTTTGAAAAAATATACATATAAATTTAGTGCTTCAAAAGATTAATGGTTGGCAAATGGAGACATTTGTATTCTTTCTAAGGTAAGTTAATGGAAACTTTGCAAAAGTTTTAGAAAAAATAATTAACTCCATTGACATCCTACCCAATTTTTACTCAAACTGCTGAGATGAAAAAATGGAGTGACAAGCAATAAATACATTTATCATTGTGCTAACTTGGATAAGTACAGTACATTGATGAATGTATCCTAAGATCATTGAAACAAAGATTCCCAAACAAAGAATTTGTAGCAATTTCACTGCAGTCAAGTGCCATAAAAAAATTAGGCAAGGTCTTTTGCTCCTTGATGTGGATGTGTATATCCTATTTGCAGAAATATGGGATAATACAACAGTGTCCTATACCTGATTGCCAGCTGATTGCAGTTCAGTTAAATTCTCACTAGCTCAAGCTTGACTCAGCCTTCTATCCTTCTGAGGGGATAAAATGAGAACCCAGATTGTATGGGGCAATATGCTGACTCTGTAAACTGCTTAGTCCTTAGAGAGGACTGTAAAACACTGTGAAGCAGTACATGAGTGCTATTACTATATTATTTGCACATAGCATAAGAAGCTTTTTTTCATTTTGCCTTTTATAAACATCTATCATTTGTTTCTTTTCATTCAGTTTTAATTCAAAAATCAAAAGAAAAAATAAACATTAACAACTTCAAAAAACATTTCTATAGGCACTCTGTCCTTTAGACAAGGACAATCACAAATCTCATCTGGCAGGAAGGTCAGCTATATGCTTGGTGATTTTCAGTCTTTTAGATTTATCTCAGAATAGAATCTGTTAAGAAATGTAATCTCTATGTAAAGATAAAGGTTCCCCTCACACATATGTGCTAGTCGTTCCTGACTCTAGGGGGTGGTGCTCATCTCCGTTTCAAAGCCAAAGAGCCAGCGCTGTCAGAATATGTCTCCGTGGTCATGTGGCTGGCATGATTAAACGCCAAAGGTACATGGACTGCTGTTACCTTCCCACCAAAGGTGGTCCCTATTTTTCGACTTGCATTTTTTACGTGCTTTCGAGCTGCTAGGTTGGCAGAAGCTGGGACAAGTAACAGGAGCTCACCCCATTACTCAGCACTAGGGATTCGAACTGCTGAACTGCCGACCTTTCGATCAACAAACTCAGCGTCAGGCACTGAGCCATCACGTCCCTTCTAGGAAATCTCTAGGAAAGCAACGTTAAGTGGTAGGTGTTGGGCTGAATAAGCACTGATAAGACCCGACTTCATACATTCATTCATCCTTTGTCCACTTTCCATGTATAATTTTCTGAAGATGTATAATTTTATTCTTTCTCTCATATGCTATACTTTTGCATATGGGTAAATTTTTCTTCTTCGCAAAATTAGAAGAACCAGAAATTCAGTTTACAATAACTTTACCTTAATGTTTTTTTTTTTTAATTTGATTTATATGCCGCCCTTCTCCGGAGACTCAGGGTGGCTTACAGTGCATTAAGCAATAGCCTTCATACTTTTGTATATTTATACAAAGTCAGCTTATTGCCCCCACAATCTGGGTCCTCATTTTACCCACCTTAGAAAGGATGGAAGGCTGAGTCAACCTTGAGCCTGGTGGGATTCGAACTTGCAGTAATTGCAAGCAGCAGATGTTAATAGATGTTAATAACAGGGTGCTTTAAACCACTGTACTACAGGCTCTTCACAATGTTTCAGCGCATTATATACAATAATATTCTTTTAAGTTGGCTACTTGCCTCATTTTTGCCAGAAGATAATTTGTGGAAGTGGGCCTGCATAACAATTAGTTCATTATCTCAGGTAAAATAGTGTTGCAGACCAAATCTGAACATCATTCTGGACCTGGCTGTTTTAGCTAACTATCGTCCAGTCTCCAACCTTCGCTTCATTGCGAAGATTGTTGAGAGTGTGGTGGCATGTCAACTCCCCCAGTACCTGGATGAAGCTGTCTATTTAGACCCGCTCCAGTCCGGTTTCAGGCCTGGGTACAGCACGGAGACGGCATTAGTTGCGTTGGTGAATGATCTCTGGAGGGCTCGGGGTAGGGGTTATTCCTCTATCCTGGTCCTGTTAGATCTCTCAGCGGCTTTTGATACCATCGACCATGGTATCATGTTGCACCGGCTGGAGGGATTAGCGGTGGGGGGCACCGTGTTGCGGTGGTTCTCCTATCTCTCCGACTGGTCGCAATTTGTGTTGACGGGGGCAGCGGTCGACCTCGAGGGGCCTTGTCTGTGGGGTGCCACAAGGGTCGGTTCTCTCGGCCCTCCTGTTCAACATTTATGTGAAGCCGCTGCGTGAGATCATCCATGGTTTTGGGGTGGAGTTCCATCAGTACGCTGATGACACCCAGCTGTACATCTCCACCCCAGACCATCCCAACGATGCCGTGGAAGTAATGTCCCAGTGCCTAGAGGCTGTGCGGGTCTGGATGGGGAGAAACAGGCTTCGACTCAACCCTTCCAAGACCGAGTGGCTGTGGCTGCCGGCGTCCCGGTATAGCCAGCTGGTGCCATTGCTGGTTATTGGGGGTGAATCATTGGCCCCCACAGAAAGGGTTCGCAACTTGGGCGTCCTCCTGGACTCATGGCTGTCTTTAGAAGAGCACACGACAGTCATGGCCAGGGGGGCTTTCTATCAGGTTTGCCTGATATGCCAGTTGCGTCCCTTTCTAGAGCGGGACTCCTTACGCACGGTCACTCAAGCACTCGTCACTTCACATCTGGACTACTGTAACGCTCTCTACATGGGGCTCCCCTTGGGGTGCGCCCGGAGGCTCCAACTGGTGCAGAATGCAGCCGCGCGGGGGATTATGGGAGCGACGGGGTGCTCCCATGTGATTCCTCTCCTGCGCGAGCTGCATTGGCTCCTGGTGGACTTCTGGGCGCGCTTCAAGATGTTGGTGATCACCTTTAAAGCACTCCATGGCTTAGGGCCGGGGTATCTACGGGACCGCCTTCTGCCACCAATTGCCTCCCACCGGCCAGTTCACTCCCACAGAGAGGGCCTCCTCAGGGTGCCATCAGCCAGACAAAGCCGGCTGGCGACCCCCAGGGGGAGAGCCTTCTCTGTGGTGGCGCCCACCCTCTGGAATGACCTACCCCCAGAGATACGGGTGATCCCAGACCTCCGGACTTTTCGTCGGGTCCTAAAAACTCACCTTTTTCAGTTAGCCGGGCTGGCCTGATTTTATCTTGGTTTTAAAATTGATATTGATTTTAAATCAAAATATTTTAAATTAATGGGCCAAATTCTATTTAATTTATTTTAAAATTATTTTAAGTTTTGTGTATAAATGTTTTTATTCTGGCTGTTCACTGCCCTGAGTCCGAAAGGAGAAGGGCGATATAAAAGTTCAAATAAATAAAATAAATAAAATAAATAAATCATTCTGAAGTGAAGGGTTCACTCTGTACCAGGAGAATAGATGATCAGAAAAATTGTATATTTCATTGTTTATAATCTCATTTGGCCTTTGTCATAGATTGAGATGAGACCTCTTGACTGTTCAGTAATAAAGTGAAACTTCTAAAAGCAGGGGTATATTATCTCTCCAGTATAGTTTACTAAGCTCTCTGAAAAAGCTCTAATGGCATGAATAGCAGAAGGTTGAAAAGAAGAGAATGGTCAGCAGCAGGGTAGACCATCTTAGTTACAAGACCATGTGTGCACCATTGGACAACCTGAAAGACTAGGTTAAGGGGAGATCATCTTGGAGATCTCTGTGGTCACTAAAAGTCGACATCATTTCGATGGACCATAATCAGCCAATAGTTTGCTAAAGACATGAGAAACATAAATTTGCTGTATTGCTGTAAATTTTTTTCTAACCTAGTACTCTGAAAGTAAGCCAGAGACATGAAGAAAACATATTTACCATATTTTCAATGGTAAATCTTTTAAAGACCAGCCTGACTGAAGGTGACAGTAAAATATTTATACATAGCAGTTAAAAATGCTGAGCTTGTCAGCTGGAAAGCTGATAGCCTAGGTTTGAGACCCAATTGCCATATGATGGGGTGAGTTCCCATTACTTCCCCCAGCTCTTGCCCACTTAGCAATTTGAAAGCATGCAAATGTGAGTTGATAAATAGTACCATTTCAGTGGGAAGGTAGCAGTATTCCATGTACTTCAGTGTATAGTCATGTGGCCAAATGACAATGGAAATGTCTCCAGACAGCTAAGCAGTGGAGATGAGCAGCGCTCCCCTAGAAACAGACATGATGGAAAGGGAAAAACCTTTACTTTTTTTAATGTCAGGATATTTTTGTATACCTATTGGTACACAAAAATTGAAATAAAGTCAAAAATACATTTTCCAGAAAGTTTGCTTTTACTAGATTGATACATGGCCTTATTAGATCATTCACTAACTTTTGTTACTGTTGTTTCAAATACTGTTATTTGGAGCAATCTATTCAATAAAGCATAGTTGGCCAATGTCATGATTGTACTATATCAGCAAAGCCCACAATGTCAGTTCTGATGTGAAACAGAATGAGATGGGTTATACCAACCTGGTATATTTTTCTGGCTAATAAGACCTTGTATATTGTCAGAAAGTACATTTGATTTATTTTTAACAAGTACTGTAGCGATATTGGTAAGGGCAGGGACTTCTAGAGAAAAAATGAATATGTCAGTTTCAGTCCCATAATTGTAGATTTGTATTGTCCATTGCACATAAGGTAATGGAAGATTTTAAAAGCTGTATTTGTTACTTATTAGAAATGACTAGCTACTACACTGATACCTTGATATAATCAATGTCCTTATCCTACATCATCTGGGGGAGGGGAAGTAAAATGCAGCATGCAGCACAGGTGTGGCTATGGTATATAATCCAGTCCTGTCTCCAGCTATAAGATAATCACCCTAATTTGCACGAAGCTACATAAATATATGGTAAAAACCATTGGAATCAGGTGATTTACATTTATACAGTTTCTCAGGGCAGAAAAACAATGTTTGCCCTTGAGAGAAATTATGCATTTTTGTCCAGGTTTTTTCATCTATTTTCATTAGCCAAACCACAAACAAACCACTTCTTAAACTTCCTCAAGCATAGAAAGAAATTTGGCAAGGACAGTTGCTGAAGGAAAAACACTTGTATACATACATCCCAGAAAATGAAATAAGGGGAAAATCCAGGTGCTTCCATACACATATGGGCCTTGGGGATTGTGGCCATTGTGTATGTCAACACAGAAAATTAATTGCAATGACCAAGTAACCAAAATTTATTAATGCATGATGTAAGTCCAAATATATAGAATAAAAGGCCCTGATATATCATAGTTTCAGAAGAGCACTGTTTCAGTGCCAAAACCTTGGATTATTTTTTAGATAAAATTATTAAGACTATTATGTTCTGTCCTAATTAATTTAAACCAAGCAAACAAATACTCTGAAAGGTGTAGCAACCTTTTAGACAACTTGCAATTAAACATCAGTAAATTTGAACAAAATTACTAAATCAGCAACACCGAAAAGAATATTATATGAGATTCCACTACTTTTTGTTATAATGACTCAGCTACTTTACAAATGTTGGAATATTATTTAGCTTGACAATTATGATTTCTCCTTTCAGGTGGACCATCCTGGAGATGATCCATATAATTCATGGGATCCTGCCCTCCCACATTCATTATATGCAGCATAGAAAATAACAGTGTTGTTATTCTCTCACCAAATCAGCTGGACACTAGAAATGTAATCAAACAGAATTTGTTATGGAACACTTTATTGTCCATGATTTAAATATGCTATAAGGTAAATAGCTTGGGACTCTGATGTGTCAACTGAAAGAATACCACATTCACTTTTACATAAATTTAAAGCTGTTTTTGGATTTATTAAAAACAGAAAAGGACAGGTCAGCTTTATAGAAAGAATTACTTTTAATTATATTCAGGTTCATGGGCATTAATATTTGTACATACTTCAAATTTCTGTAGAGACATTTATAATGGAAAATATATAGTTTGAACATTTTGAAGGAGATGAGAACTTCATAGTGAAAGGGCAGGGACAATGCAAGAGATTCACTGAAATGGATGATGGCAAGGAAAGCCAGAGTTAAAGTTTTTTTTTTTAATGTCAAAGATTATAATTTAGAAAATATATAATTCAGAAGTAGTGATTGAATATTATAATTCTCCAGTGTGCTGATGAGAGAATCCAGGAATGTGTTAACTCCATCTCGTAGCTCATTAGACTGAGTCTGTCAAAGTTGTGTGGACACGCCTCCATTGCCTGCAATCCCCAGTTTTTTTACTCAGTCTTTAGCCCACAGAATTGAACTTCACCTTTTTCAATCTTTCTCGAGAAAAATACTATTCCTGGATTCTCCTAGCTGACAGGAGACACTTCTGAGGATTATTTCCAGCATGAAGAGCTGTGGCTCGATTCCGCGAAAGGCCGAAAAGGTACTCCTTCTTTCGAATTGGCCGGCATGAAAGAGCTTGCTTGACGCTTCTGATGTCCAGGGCTTGGGGACTTTGGCAATGAGCACTCTTGTGTTCTGTGCTAGCTGGCTCAGCATGAAAGAGCTTGCTCGATACTATTGTCAGACAAAGGATCACACAGCTGACAGGTGATCCTGGCGTTTCAGCATTCGTGGAAGGCGGGAACGGAGTAGCAACCAAAAGCCCTCTTGATTCCCGCCGCCGGTGGAGGCAATCTGAGTCCCTGCCCAATTTTCCCAGGCAAACTCCGCAGCATCAAGAGATTTCACCGCACCAACAGCAGTGTTTCGGTGGAACAAGTCTGCTTTGACAGGCTGCCATTAAAATGGCTGAGACCACGGATGCAAGCTGCCGGGAGAAAATGACAGGTGGTGAGGAGCGGACCTTACCAGCCAACTCTCAAGGCCCTAAAAGCAATTCCTCAGCACCCAGAGCTACGATTAAAGAAGCGGCTGTCAAGCTTAAGGCAAGGGCTGTTGCCTCACAGAAGACCTCTAAGGCTGAAGAAAAGGACATCAGGAGGCGTCAGAAGACCCTAGATTGGCAGATCGCTAAAGGGCAAAAAGAGGCTGAATGGTAGAGTCAGGTAGTATCTCCCAGGGGAGAACCTGCCATTTCCCGCCAATTTTATCCAAAGCTATTGGAGTTTCAAAGTGAGGCAATCCAAATAAACAAGCTGTGCTCCCAGGCCTGGTCACCGGATGGCACTGGAGAGCTAGCTTCTCAGCATTGCCTGACAGCAATGAGGCCTGTTTGAATTCCCTGTCAAACCTGCTTCCAACAGCAGGAAATTGGGAACAGCCTTTGGGAAATATGAGGCCTGGCACAGAAGCCACATTTACCCCTGCTTTGCCAGGGGATACCACAGAGCACTAGTGTAACTAGTTTCTGACATAAACCCAGGAGCAAAACACAGCACACAGAGGCTTTAGATAAATAACAGTGGTTTTATTTACAGCTAAATATTTACAGACTTATATGTGATTATTTACAGACTTATATGTGATTAAACACCTTTACAGCTACTGACACATGGAGAAAACATGAAGTAGAATGCATGAGGAGAAAGCTTGAAGAGAAGGGAAACTCCCTCTAATGGCTTCCCTTATAGGCAGCTTCTGACCCAGTTTCTTAAAAGTGGCAGTAACTCTGCTGCCTCATTCTATTGCATCAGCTTCCGGATGCCTCTGGTTATAGTTTCCCATCAGCTAACAGTTATTAACTCTTTACACCCTGACACTCCTCCCAGTTAAAGCTGTACAGCTGATTCTCCAGAACCTTTAACAAATCAATCTGTCTACTGTTCAATATTTCTACATGGTTACCATGCCTACATGTTACCTTCTATGCTTAATGTGATCATCTGTTGCCATTATTATACATGTAGCAATGTCTTCAGTTACATTTATATTCAGTAACTTTTTTCGAGAACAACATTCCATGATAGCTTTGATTCATAATTAACATTCTATGCTTTAACATATGCACGCTACTCTCTGTTTCCATTATGGAGGTGCCTCCTGCTTCAGGTCCTACTCTCATTGCTACACACATTATTACTACTATAGCTGGACCTGCTCCTACAGTTATTATCTGATGACTCTGTACACTCTGTCTCATTAATCATCATTACATTCTGTTTACCATCCCTTGGCTGGATACCTTTGCTTTCTCTTTCCCTTAGCTCACATTGGTTTATCTGCCTGCCTATCAAAGTTCCCTCACTTTGGTTTATCTGCCTGCCTATCAATCCCTTTACCTTCGGCTTCCTCCATTTATCACCTTGTTCCTTAGGCACTAACCATGATCCTATCTCCTGGTATTTACAGAGTTCATTATGAATACCACCTGCTCTAACGCCACCAGCTTTGAACCTCTTAGTACGTAAACCTTTATTATACCCTTCAGGTCTCTTAGGTATACCTCTGTTTGTTTTCCTTGGGTATTTCTTACTTGCAGGATATATGTTAGCTTTTGATTTTTTTTAATTAAATTTTTTATTATAGTTAAAAAAATCAAAAACAAATGTATGATAATTTTTCTATCACAGTGTAACATAGCCAAAATATCCATATATATATACACACCCATAGCTTCTAAACTAAACAAGAGCCTGAAGATGACAGGGTTGTGAGCCTGTCAAAACGTTGCTAGAAAGAAAAAAATTTAAGGTATTGGTAGGATTTTAGTTAAGGTTAAGGTTTTAAAGGACCTTGCAGAGTGCTCTGTAAGGATTTTTAGAAGATTTTAAGCTAGGATTTTAACCAGAATTTTAAACATTTTAACTAACTTATTTACTATGACACGGGAAAACACCCAAGATTTTAATTTTTTGCATATACACACCCACGAAAACTTGAGAAGACATATATATATATATATATATATATATATATATATATATATATATATA
>WNWU01013467.1:1979702-1991013 GCA_012654045.1 Ptyas mucosa
ATATATATATATCAATAATAAGAGAATAAAAATAGAAAATATTTACAAATTCTTGTATACAAATTTGCCTTTCCAATACTTATTAATTACCATAAATATACCATCATCTATAATTATAATCTAACATTATCCTTTGTCTCTCTCCCATTGTTCTGGATCCAATCATACCACATATTCCAACTACCATAAAAGTCTGAGTCTCTTTTACCCTTGATCAGTTTTGTAAGTCTGTCGGACTCTGCACATTCCATGATTTTATAAATTATTTTTGAGTCCGTTGGTAAGTCCTCATTCTTCCATTCTTGTGTGAATGCCAGTCTCCCTGCAATAATTATGTGCAGCATCAAATACCATTTAGTCAGTCCAATATTTGAGGGTCTAACCCCCAACAAAAAGGTTTCCGGTTTCAGTTCCACTCTATAGTGTGTAATTTCAAGCAACCACCGTCGTATTTCCATCCAATATTTAGCTGCCAGCGGGCATGTCCACCATTGGTGGAAGTAAGTTCCATTGCTATGGCCACATTTCCAGCATTGTGAAGATGTCCTGGGGAACATTTTAGCTAATCTTGCTGGAGGTAGGTGCCATCAATAAACCATTTTATAAATATTCTCTTTATAAGAGTATGCCATAGTTAATTTTAAATTTTTAAGCCAAATCTTGTCCCATTTTTGAAAATCCAATGAATAACCCATATTTCTTCCCCAAGCAATCATGGAGTCTTTAACGACTTCCTCCCCCACTTTCAATGATAATAGATAAGAATAGCATTTCGATAAGACTTTCCTGTCATTACCTAATAAGATTTTATCCAATTCTGGTTTTCCATGATATATTCCTTCACTCTCCTGATCTTTCTTCCATCTTGAGTGTATTTGGGTGTAGGCCCACCAGTCTATGTTACACCCCTCCGACCTCAGTTGTTCCTGTGTCTTCAGTCTGCCCTGAGTAACCAAAATATCTTCATAGGTCAAGACCTTCTCTCCTTTATAGAACGTTGGGTATACCAGGGCCTCCTGAATCGAGATCCAACATGGTATCTTCAGATACAACTTTCTCCTAAGACTTTCCCCGGTATCCCCTAGGATCTTACGTAAATAGTGATTCTGAAAATATCTCGGTCCTGGCCATAAAAAGTGGTGCCAACCATGTTGAAGGCCGTAACCTTCTGCCGCCAATAGCCGCCTCCTTTTTGGGGCGATCCAGTCCTTCACCCATATTAGAATGGCTGCCTGATGGTAAAGCTCCCAATTTGGGAGTCCAAATCCCCCTCTAATTTTAGGTTCTTACATCACCCTGAGCTTAATCCTTGATTTTTTACCTTGTCAAATAAATTTAGAAATAACTCTGTTCAAGGTGTTGAAGAATTTCCTATCCAAACTTACCAGGGCAGTTTGGAACAAAAACAACCATTTGGGGAGGATGTACATTTTGACGGCAGCAATCCTTCCCATAAGTGATAACTGTAAATTTTTCCACTCTCCAAATCTCTGTCTGATTATAAAGGGGAACATAATTATCCTCCTTTACCGATGAGCACCTTGCTGTCAGCCAAATTCCCAAATATTTTATTCTATTAGTTATCTGCATCCCCAGGAGTCCCTCCAACTGACATCTCTGCCTCTGCATCATATTTTTAACTAGAATTTTCATTTTTTCCTTGTTAATTAGCAATCCTGCTACTTTCCCAAAATCCCTAAGTATCTAAGTAGCTTTTGATTCTTTATGTATAGAATAAACTTTACATGCATTACATTTCAGCCCTTCAGCTATTTCTGGCATTTTCCTCAACATGTTACAACCTGCATGCCCTAATTTTCTATGTAACAGGTGTATACAGTAAACATTTTTAAATACATATGAACATTTATGTTCTTGCATTCCCAGAACATACAGACCATCCTTTTTAACACCTTGTGCACATACCTGTCCATTCTTCTTAATTGTATATAGTTCCCCAGCAAATATTATTTCATACCCCTGCCTGTCTAACATAGATATACTTAATAAATTATGCTCTAAAGCAGGTACATATAATACGTTGTACAATGTATAATACACATTACCTTCCCAGCTTTCTGTCCATCAGCCAGACAAACCCACATTTTCCTTGCTGGTTTCAAACCAGAAAATACATGTGGATCATTAACAATATGTTGGCTTGCCCCACTGTCCAACAACCACATATTCCTGTTGTGTTCAGTTGTTGACACTGCCAGGGAAAATGACACTAGAGAACCGCTCCATGTTTGCTGATTAATTCTGTTTCCTTGTCTCGCTGCCCCTCTGTTCCCCCTCTCAAGACAGCATCTCTGGAGATCTTCAGTAGAACTACACGTGTAGCATCTCTTCGCAGTTAACTCTTTCAGCTGCTCTGTCGGCATCCTGGACTGTTGCAGATGCTGGTTTGTGCTGAATGCTCTCTCCTCCTTTTCCTGGTCTTGTCTCCAGCTGTATCTGCTCCTCCTCCAACAACCGACCAGTCAAGTATGCCATCATTAAGTCCTCTTCTTGCATGAAATCAAGACTGTTCACAAGAATGTCCCAGAAATTGTCCATTAGGTATTAGGGCCTGTCCCCTAATACCATATGTAGACAGGTGGCAGCATTGTCCTCAATTTTACCATGTGGAGATCTGGAGTCCCTTGCTCACCACCCTACTGTGCGCAGGTTTATTGGGGTGCATCTAATCTGGTGGTGCACAGGTATCCTACTTGGGACCTACCCAAGGTCTTACAATCTTTCACCGAGGCCCCCTTTGAGCCACTAAGATCGGCCAGCCTGCGCTTACTCACCTGCAAGGTAGCCTTCCTTGTAGCCATCATGTCGAATTTCTGAACTGGCAGCTCTCTCTGTAAGAAAGGACCTGTATATATTTCACTCCAATAGGATGGTCCTGCAATTGGACCCTTCCTTTGTTCCCAAGGTGAATTCCTGGTTCCATAGAGCTCAGGAAATAATATTGCCAGACTTCTGCCTGGGCCCAACTCATGTCCTGGAGAAGAAGTGGCACACCTTGGACGTTAGGAGAGCCCTATACATCAAGAGGACTTCCTCTTTCAGGAAAATAGAGCCCATGTTTATGTCCTTCCAGCCCTCTACACTGGCCAACAAGGTCACATCATTGACTGTGCGCTGGTGGAGAAGGGCGTGCATTGCCAAGGCTTACAAACTCCAGGCCCTTCCATTGCCTCAGCGGGTAACAGCCTATTCCACCACAAACGTGGCCATGGCAGCAGCGTGGGCAAGACAGGTCTCTATCGAGGACATCTGTCAATCAGCAACATGGTCCTCTCCGTTCCCGTTCGTAAGGCATTAGAAACTGGATGACTTCACTTCAGCTGAAGTGGCCTTCGGCAGGCAAGTCCTCCAGAGGGTGCACATGGAACCAGGGACTCCGGATCAGGCCACTGCCCACCAGGGGTGAAATCTAAAAATTTTCACTACCGGTTCTGTGGGCATGGCTTAATTAGTGGGTGTGGTTTGTTGGTCAGGTGGGCGTGGCCAAGTCTATGTCACTTCTTTGCCCTTTAACCTGCAAAACACAACACAACACAACTGGCTCATCTACAATGTAAAAGCAGCTGTGCTAGACCCAAAATGGCCCCTGCAACAAGCAGGAACCTCACACAGGCACAAAAAGCCGAAAAAAACCAACTTTCACACTTTACACACACACACACACACACACAACACAACACAACACAACTGGCTCACCCACAATGTAAAAGCAGGGGCAAAATGGCCCCTGCAACAAGCAGGAACCTCACACAGCCACAAAAAGTCCAAAAAACCAACTTTCACACTTTACACACACAAAATTCCACATACAGCTTTGTGAGATTTTGTGTGTTTGTGTAGTTAGAGTGAAACACTACAGAAACACACAAAATCTCAGAAAGCAGCACAAATTTTATTTTATTTTATTTTTTATTTTTATATAAAAGCAGCTAAATTTAAAACTTCCTAAACTGTAAATGGCTAGGTCTAAAAAAAGAACAACTAAAAAAACCCCAATTAACTATTTTTTTAAAGCTCCCAAAGGGGGGAAAAACTTACCCAATTGAAGGAACAAGGCAGGCAGGCCGATAGAGCTGCTCACGGATGAGCTTGATTGCAGGCAGGGAGATTCAGTTGCTTGCTGATGCAATGGATTGCAGGATTACAGCAAGCAAAGCAAGCTAGGCGTGGGAAGGTAAGCAAGCTGGAGGCTGTGGGGGAACGGATTTTGCTACCGGTTCTCCGAACTGCCCACCGCCATCGCTACCTACTTGCCCGAGCTGGTCGGAACCGGGAGCATTTCACCCCTGCTGCCCATTAGGACAAGCCAGCTTGGTATGTCCCATTCCTGGATTCTCTCATCAGCACACTGGAGAAGGTGCATTGGTCTTACCTGATACGCTCCTTCTTGGTGTGCTGAAAGAGAATCTAGCCCCACCCTGGAAACCGTTGGGTGCTGAACCCAGGAGTGGGCACCATTAGAAAAGAAACATGTCAAGTCTGTCACTATGCCTTCATCAAAAATGTCTGCAGGCAATGAAGGTGTGTCCACACAACTTTGACAGACTCAGTCTAATGAGCTACCAGACAGAGTTAACCCATTTCTGGATTCTCCCTCAGAACACCGAGAAGGAGCGTATCAGGTAAGACCAATGCCCCATCTCAGTGAGATCTGTAGTGTGATTTCTCCAGAATCCTTACAAGAAATGAGGAACAAATAAAAAGCAAGAATTGCTAAGTTCTTCCACCCAAGCCTTTAAAAAAAAGGCAAGAGAAGAAATAAGAATGATAAACAAAACCCTTTGATCTCACTATTGAATCGCAGATATGTTACCTCCACAGTCAAGGAAATAATAAGCTATGGATTCAAAGAAGGCTAATAACAAAAGTCATATAAACCATTTTCCTGAACTCCACATAAAAGTGAATAAAAACTCTGTGAATTCTGTGAAGAGAATTCAATCCATCAGGTAGAATTCTTATGTGTTATGGACATTAACATAGCCCCGGTCACTTCTGGTGATAGCCTATACCAAAGTTCTAGATAGGAACTGTTATTCCTTAGTAAAAAGAATAATAAAATATTCTGGAGTAGGCGGAGAGCATTGTTTCCACCAGGCCCGGAGCTTGGTTGTTGCTTAGGCTGCTGCTACGATGAGGCAGAAAGCCATGCGGCCCATCAGAATTGGCTCCCCCCTGCCTCTACCCTGCTTGTCCCTTTCAAACGATTAAATGTCTGTGTGTGTGAGAGAGAGAATAAGAGAGAGAGAGAGAGAAACAATGGAGGGGAGTAACAAGAATTGCAGGCAATGCTGTTTGAAAGTGTTTCCTCTCCGCCGTTTCTCTTCTCCGCTCCACCCACCTGCCCACCCACTGCACTCTCTCAGAAACACAGACATTTGATCATTTGAAACGGAAAGGCTGGGCTTTGCTTCTATCGTGAGAACGTGTTTTCCACAATCTTCTACAATTGCCTTTCCTTTTCTCAGGCAGCAGCAGAATAGAGGCTAGGGGGGAGCCAATTCCGATGGGCCACTTGGCTTTCTGCCTCATCGTAGCAGCAGCCTAAGCAACACCCAAGCTCCAGGTCTGGTAGAGCGCAAACTGTGCTCGCTGCCGACTCCATAGCTACAAGGTGAGCTGCAGAACAGAGGGGCCCTTGGCTGCCTGGTTGCCTGGTGTTGTGGGCAGGTTTGGGGCTAACAAGAGGGTGCTGGAAATATCTCCTGATCTAGGCAGCTGGAGAGACAGAACTCCTGGCCCTCATTGGATCAGCTGATCCGCGGGCTGTGGTTAAGGAGCCCAGTAGCCATGAGGTGACTGGGGAAGCGAAGGGCTGTCTCCTTTGCTGGCCATGCCCACCCCCTTCACTAGGGCTTATTTTTGGGGTAGGGCATATATTAGACCCACCCCCCAAAAATCAGGCTAGGAGTTATTTTCGTGGTAGGTCGTATTTTCGGGGAAACATAGTATATACCGGTTCATAGTGTTCTACAGCCCTATCTTAGTGGGTTATAGTGTCAGCATATTGTCTCCAATAATCTGGGTCCTCATTTTACTCAACTCAAAAGAATGGAAGGCTAAATCAGCCTTGAGCCCCGTGGAGGATCGAACTGCTGGCAGTGAGCAGTGAGTTAGCCTGCAATACTGCATTCTAATCACTGTGTTGCCTTATTACATAGTCAGAAGCACCCTGTTATGAAAGTAGTCTTCGACTTATGTACCATTTATTTAACAACATTTCGTAGTTACAGTGTCTTTAGAAAAAAATATTTATAACTTGTCCTCAAAGTATGACCATTGCACCTCCTTGGTCACGTGATCAGTCAGTGCTTGGCAACTGGCTTCCATTTATGACTTATTGTAGTGTCCTGTGTTCACATGATTATAATTTGTGATCTTCCCAGCCAGTTTCAGGTCTAGTCATGTAGTGACTCACTTTACAATTGTATCAATTTATAATGGAAATTGTGATTGTAAGTTGAAGACTCCTTGTACACATTCATTTTCATTTATTTCTACTTACATTAATTCTTTCCAAAGGACCACCTATTATTTACTTCTTTTCTTCCAGCATTTTTCATTCTATTTTCCTATCTTTAGATATACAACTTCATCTACTTATTCTAGGATTAGAATTTTTTTTGCTATTTATGTATAGCTTGTAAGTGTGTATATATAACTTGAAATCTATGTATAACTTTCATTTTTCTTGTAAACACAATTATCTTAGTCTTTGATACATTTATTTTTAGAATCTGCTTTCCTCATACAATCTGTGTAACATCTTTTAGGTTATCAACTAACAGACTAACATCATTTGCATAGAAAACTACATGCACATTCATATACCCAATCAAGATACTTTTCACATCACAGCAAGCATTATTTGTACATTTTTCCATAAATACATTGAACAATCAGTGCATTGTTTACTTTAGTCTTTTTTCTTGTTTCCTGTTCATTGTTGAACCATTTGTTCAATGTTATACCATTTGCTAAGCAGTCTGTTTATTTTCATGCATGTTTTATTTCCATCATGTATTTCGTTATCACACTGAACAACCAGCCTTCAACTAAATACTTGCTCAAGAATGCTATTATTATTATTACTATTACTACCATGTTTCTTCGAAAATACAAGAAAATACTTTTGACTCCCTCCCCCCCCAAAATGGCTAGGCCTTCTTTTTGAGGGGCCTCTTAATTTTCCCCCCATGGGCCTGGCCTGGCCACCGGGCCACTTCTTTTGCGGCCGAAAAGAGTGAGCGACGCAACCCACTTTCCTCGTGCACTCTTGCCTAACTGTTACAGTCAGCACTCCAAGCTACATTCACTCCGGTGCTGATACACTCCAGCTACCATTAGCCGTCTACCTGAAAAAGCCTGCTGTCGTTCAGCAAGCCTGGCTGCACATACGCTTAAATAGGATTAAATTTTGGGGGTAGCGCTTAATTGTAACACATGCGCATAAAACAGTGCTGGGCCTTCTTTTGGGGGTGCGTCGTTTTTTAGGAGAAACACGGTATTATTACTACTACTACTGCTATTGTTCTTATTATCTCTTTTATTCATTAAACATGAAACTCAGTCAACTGAACATTTAAAAATTTATCACAAATATCATTGACTGGCACTGGTGGTTGATATGGATTGCTGCCAGCAACCTAGGTATCAACTAAGTATCTTCTTAAAATGTACGATGTTCCAAGTAGCACAGTTTTGCTGTTCCACTGGTGTTATTGCAGGAAGCTGCAATTTCTTGATATGATTATTGTTGTTGTTATTATTGTTAACCTCCTGTCTTGCCATGAGCTACTCTAGACGGTTCACAACCATAAAAAAAGAATAAATAAAAAGGAGGTTTAAACAAAGTGAAAATAAAATAGAATGAAACAAAAGAAAGAAAAATAAAACAATATGACTAGTAAATAAAATGGGCACATGGGGAGCAAAGAGCAGGGGAAAGGGAGATGGAGTCTGCCATCAATCTAGTAGCGACTTCCAGAACTGAACCCATCCATTGGGTTTCCAGGCCAGTTTGCAGAATCAGGTCTTCAAACTCTTGCAGAAGTATAGGAAGTTAGGGACAGTTCTTATCCTGGAGGGCAGGATGTTCCAAAGGGCAAGTGGTGTAGTAGAGAAGGGTCTTCTTCTGCGCCCGAGGTAGCGCAGTGATTAGAGTGTAGTACTGTAGCTACTTCAGCTGACTGCTAGTTCAGCAGATCAGCGGATCAAATCTCACCGGCTCAAGGTTGACTCAGCCTTCCATCCTTCCGAGGTAGGTAAAATGAGGACCCAGATTGTTGGGGGCAATATGCTATTTAGTATACTGTCTTTGGTGTAAGCCGCCCAGAGTCCTCGGAGAGTGGGCAGTATAGAAATATGACTAATAAAATAAATAAATAAATAAATAAATAATAATATTGAAAAGGTTTTAATCTTGCCTCACCTTTATGGATTTCTTATTTGGATGGGAAAAAAATCAAGTTTGGTAAAGTAGAACCTGATACGTACTGGCACCAGTCTATAGTGGCCTTTAGAAGTAATGAAAATCATTTTGACCTCAACCCATATTCTATTAATAATCACTACAGCAATCTAACAATAGGGATAACCCTATAAGATTATGTTTTCTTGTCTAGCACCCTGAGTACTGTATTCTGCAGGCTACTTCTGCTGAATGCCGGCTGACTGCAATTTGGCAGATCGAACTCACCAATCTCAAGGTTGACTCAGCCTTCCATCCTTCTGTGGTGGGTAAAATGAGACCCCGATTCTTGGGGCAATATGCTGTAAACCGCTTGGAGAGGGCTGTAAAAGCACTGTGAAGCAGTATATAAGTCTAAGTGCTATTGCTATTTTGTACAAAAATACTATGATTCCTTTTCCTAACAGCATCTTTCTCCTTCCCTCCCTCTTACACATACACATACACAAACACACACACACACACACACACACACACACACACACACACTATGTATGTAGAGTATATATACAATTATTTCTGGCAACTATTTTTTTAAATGTATTTTTATCTTGCTTTTATTATTTTCATAAATTACTTAAGGCAGAGAACATACATCGTCCTCCGATTTTCCTGTGAGGTAAGTTGGGCTGCCAGAGAGGGGCTGGTCACCAGCCAGCTTTCATGCCTAAAGTCGGATTAGAACTCAGAGTTTCCTGAATTCTAGCTTGATATTTTAACCATTTGATGAAACTGGCTCTCTTTTGTTCCTCTTCCTGCAATATAATATATATCTATTAAGAGTTATGATTTGTTCAATTACAAGGAGAGCATTCATTTTTATTAAAGAAATTGAATGTTTAGCACTGTGATTGTTCAAAAGAATAACTTTCCAGAGCTTTTTAAAAGAGTTTTTATGGTAGACGGTGATAAAGATTTTTTTCCCTTCAGTATAGTGCAGGTTACTATTCTGCAATTATCTACAAACTGAAAGAGGAAGTCAGAGAACTTAATCCAGAAAAAAAAAACCCTGCAGAAATGAGTGGAAGGAAGATGATTGTGTCCTATCATCTGTCTGGTCATCCGTTCCAGTCTTCCCAATAGTCCCTAAGAAGTGGAAATATGGCAAATGAACTAAGCTGTAGAAAAAGAGTTTTTCCCAAGCTGAAAGAATAATAAAAAAATAGACTTAATACGCCAGTTACAACTTTAAAAATAATTTAATAAGTCTTACAGCAAGAATCTCTATATGTGTGCTATAAATCAGACTGTAAAACACAAGCTGTCATTGGAGCATATGTTAACCAAACTCAATGGGATTGTTTCATTTCCCACCTTTGCCTTTTCTTGGCAGCAGTTTGTCTCGATGGCACTACATTTCATCTCTCTCACTGCTGAAGATACATTTCAGTTCAAAATCTCAAGACAAAAAACCTTTAACCTTTATGATTGTCCAGATGTGAATCAGGTCCAGCTGCGAAATTAACATGCAGAACAAGTAGTAATAGTATTGTAGTTTTAATACAGTGGCTGAATTGCATCTCTAGTGTCTTGTGTTTGCATTAGTTGCTTTTGCGAAATTTATTTCTACTGGGATTGCTGTAGTTAGGAGAATCTGCTAATTGTGGACTTGCCGAAATATTATATAGTTATTGTTCTGTGTTTGGAATTGCCTGTTTTACATTTTTAGAAGAAGGGAAGTCTCAGATTAGACTTCTCTTTGGGAAAACAGCCAAGGTTTTATATAATAACAGTTTAAAAAAATACTTTGATTCTATCTTAATTTTTTTATTTTCAAAACCCCTGCATTTAATATTGTATAAGCACCCATGATGATGTATACTACAACATAATATACGAATATATAGTAACAGCCTTGGTTTACAGTTAAACTCAAGCAGCTATGCAGTGCTAAAGAGGAAGCCTACAGGAAAGGAGATAGAAAGCTGTATAATCAAGCCAGAAATATATTAACAAGAGAGATCCAAGCAGAAAAAAGAAGCTATGTTAAAAAGCTAAAGAATCAGTGCTCAACAAACCAATTTGCCAGCAAATATGTGGAACATCACTGATTACAGCAAACCTCTTTCCCATGCAGAAGGAAATTAACTGGCAGATGACCTGAATGTGTTTTATTGTAGATTTAAGAGGAAAGCACTGTCACCTATCTCCACCACCTCCATATCAGATACACTAACAACAGCCAAGCCTCCTAGAACTAATCCTATCCCTTTGGGCCCACCACCTCTGGTGATTACAGAAAATGATGTGCATGGTCTATTTCACAAACAAAACGTGTAAAAGCACGAGGCCCAGACAAGATAACTCCTTCTTGCTTGAAAGCTTGTGCTGACCAAGTGGCCCATCTTTACCCTAATCTTTAATAAATCACTAAAGATGTGCTATGTTCCTTCTTGCTTCAAACCCTCTACTGTTATCCCAGTGCCGAAGAAACCTTCCATCAAGGAACTGACCACAGACCAGTTGCTCTGACACCTGTAGTTATGAAAACCTTTGAAAGGCTAATGCCAGCCCATCTGAAAACCATCACAAATCTGCTGTTAGACTCCTTGCAATTTGCCTACCGAGCAAATAGATCGGCAGATGATTCTGTTAATATGGCTCTGCACTACATCCTATAACATCTTGAATCTCTAAAGACCTATGCAAGAATCCTTTTTGTAGACTTCAGTTCTGCATTCAATACCATCATTCTAGATATTCTTCCTGTTGAGTCCTCGCACTTACGACCAAGTCCTCGCACTTACGACGGCCGGCTCTGATTGGTTAAGATGCATGGACTTGCCGGCGGGAGAATACTGTGTTTCCATTGGTTGCTTA
>WNWU01013467.1:1991023-2085624 GCA_012654045.1 Ptyas mucosa
TTGTCTCGCCTCAGTTAGTGGGACCCTGGGTCGCCCTACAGAGCACTTCCAACTAAACTAAATTAACTAAGTTAGTCGTGCCTGACCACACTTATAAATAAATCATAAGTTTTCTAACTGACAGGAAGCGAAGCTAGGCAGAATCACATCAGATACCTGTTCAATTAGCACAGGGCCCCTCCAAGGCTGTGTGCTCTATCCACTTCGCTCTATATACCAATGACTGAATCTGAAAGGATCCCTCTTTTAAAGTACTGAAGTTTGCAGATGATATAACAGTGATTGGTCTCATTCAAGACAACGATAAATCTGCATACAGATGGGAGGTTGAACAACTAGCCTTGTGGTGAGGCCAGTACAGCTTTTAACTGAAAACACTTAAAACTGTAGAAATGATAGTAGATTTTAGGAGAAGCCCTAACTTCTCTAACACCATTCACAGTACTAGACAACACAGTATCAACCCTAGAGATCTTTTAGGTTCTATAATATCTCAAGCCTTAAAATGGATAGGTAACATCAAATATGTCATCAAAAAAGCACAACAAAGGATGTTCTTCCTGTGCCAACTCAGAAAGCTCAAACTGCCCAAGGAGCGGCCCAATTGTTACCAACCTGCCTTCCATTGAAGACCTGTATACTGCACGAGTCACAAAGAGGGCTGTGAAAATATCTACAGACCACTCACATCCTGGATATAAATTGTTTCAACTTCTACCCTCAGAATGACACAATAGGGCACTGCATGTCAAAACAAACTAGACACAAGGACAGTTCCCCCCCCCCATGCCATCATTCTGCTAAACAACTAATTCCCACAATACTGTCAAACTATCTAAAAAGGCAGTATTATCATCATTATTTTCATCTTCCCTATTACCTATCTCCTGATCTTCTTATGACTATAACTTTGTTGCTTATCACTATTGTTGTATGTACATTGAGAGCTTATGCACCGGAAGCAAATTCGTTGTGTATCTAATCATACTTGGCCAATAAAAAATTCTGTTCTGTTCTGTTCTGTTCTATCCTATAGAACTACTACAGGAAATGCAGTTGGACAGTCTTTAAAAATATAGTGCAATAATTCTTTGAACTACTGGTTCCAAGTAAACCATTCATGGTTTCAGGACTTATTCGAGACTCATTTGAGACAACAATGAATCTGCATACAGACAGGAGGATGAACAACTAGCCTTGTGGTGCAACCAATCTTAAACTAAATACTCTCAAAACCATAGAAATGGTGGTAGATTTTAGGAGAAACCCTCATATTACCACCTCTTTCAATACTAGACAGCACAGTATCAACAGTAGAGACATTCAGGTTTCTAGGTTCTATCATATCTCAAGACTTAAAATGGTCACCTAACATCAAATATGTCATCAAAAAAGCACAACAAAGAATGTTTTTTCTGCGCCAACTCAGAAAGCTCAAACTGCCCAAGGAGCTGCTTGGGCAAGGAGGATTCAGTTCTACAGAGGAATTATTGAATCTGTCATCTGCACCTCTATAACTATCTGATTTGGCTCTGCAACCTAACAAGACAGACACAGACTTCAACAGATACATTTTTTTCGGAGTATAAAACGCACCAGAGTATAAGACACACCTACCTTTTTGGGTTTGTTTGTTTTTTTAAAGTTTTTTTTTATTTTTTAGACAAACACACATACAAACATACAATGTATTTTCTTTGAACAGAGTATTTGGCTGGTTCACAAATTTAAACAGTGTTTAGTCATTTCAATTAAATTTACAATTTCTATATTTCCTTTTTGCCATTTATTCCTCATCTGTTTTTTAAAAAAACCAATATTACCCTTCATCCTCATCTCTAATCTTAATCAAATTCAATTTTTCACTTCTATTCTATATTATACCCTTTCCCATTGTCTTCTATTTTTATATCCTTCCTCACATTGGTTAATTATGTAATATTACAATTGTTTAATACAAATTCAACATTTTAATATAAATCAATTAGTTATATAACTATATTTTTTGTATATTAATCAATATGAACATGAATATTCCAATTATTATTCATTTCATTTTTACAATCATGATTTCCCATTTATTTCTTACTACTATTTATATTTCACTTCTAAATATGTATAACATTTTTCTCTTTCATTTCTTTTTCTTTTTCTCTCTTCCCATTTTTATTTTTGCCTTTTTCGTTCTCCTTTTTTTCTTTTGTGTTTAAAATCTTGAACTCTCTTTTTTTGCCCTAAATTTCCCATTGTTTGTACCTACCTTTTTTGATGAGGAAACAGAAGAAAAAGAAATCTCCCTCTGTCTCTGCCTAATTTTGCTTTGCTAGAGCAAAAAGCAAACAGCCTGCTTTACTTTCAGTTTCATTTTCAGCGTAGCTTGATTAGCACAAGGGAAAAAAAATCTGCTCCAGCAATTTAGCTCTTTGCAGCAAGCAGCAGAGCTCTGCGCAACACAGCTGAGAGCAAATCAGCTGAGAGTCATGAGGCCAATCTAATAAATTTGTGCTAATTAGCCTATGCTGAAAGGAGCTGTTTTTTCTTGCTGTTTGCTTGCAAGGAGGTAACTGCTGCAAGAGTGGGGGCCAGTGGGTGGGCAGGGCTACATTCGGTGTATAAGACGCATCTAAATTTTCACCCCCTTTTTGCGGGTAAAAAGGTGCATCTTATACTCCAAAAAATACGGTAATTAGAACTTCAGAAAAAACAATTGCTACCAACCTACCTTCCATTGAGGACCTATATACTGCACTAGTCAAAAAAAGGGCTGTGAAAATATCTACAGATCCCTCACATCCTGGACATAAATTGTTTCAACTTCTACCCTCAAAACGCGCACCAGAACAATAAAACACAAGGAAAGTTTTTTACTGAATGTCATCACTTTGCTAAACAACTAATTCCCACAACACTGTCAAACTGTTTACTAAGACTGTATTACTATTATTATTCTCATCCTTTCTATTACCTATCTCCTCCCACTTATTACTATAACCTTGTTGCTTGTATCTCTACGATTTGTATTGTTTTATTTGCTTCCTAGTATGATTTGATTGCTTATTTAGTAACCAATGACTATCACTTAAGTGTTGTATCTTATGATTCTTGATGAATATATTTTTTTCTTTTTATGTACAGTGAGAGCATATCCACCGAAGACAAATTCCTTGTGTGTCCAATCACACTTGGCCAATAAAGAATTCTGTTCTGTTCTGTTCTGTTCTGTTCTGTTCTAATCTAATTATAGAATTTTGTTGTCACTCATATTAAATAAAGAACATTTGAACTCAGCTCCTGCTCCTTAAACATTTCCTTCATAATATGTCACATAGATATTATTTTTTTCCAGAGGATTTTTTGCATATTCATACTCAAGATAGGAATATTGAGGTCTAGACTTAAAATTTGCAGTGAATTTTCCTCTCAAGGAAAACAGGATTTCTTGGTTGTTATGGCTAATTTTCAGATGCAAAAGTCTGTCCTTTGAAAATCAAGATAGGGCTGGAATAGACAGGTAAAGATCTTAATGATCTATGCTATTTAATTATGCCTGAAAGGGAGATTATTGGGAGTCTCCAAACAAGTTATCTACTATGTGGTCTTTTTGAAGTGATAATTGTAGGAAGGATACTGTAAAATCTTCATTCCCTCCCCACTTCAGGGGAAGGTTATTGCAAAATCCTCATTTCCTCCTGATCAACTGGGACTCGGGAGGCAGAGAATAGATGGGGGTGTGGCCAGTCAGAGGTGGTATTTACCGGTTCTCCGAACTACTCAAAATTTCTGCTACCGGTTGTTCAGAACTGGTCAGAACCTGCTGAATACCACCTCCGGTCTGTTCTCTGAGCTTGCTGTTTAGCTTCCGAATGTTTCATTACTAAACAATGTAACATTTTCAGCAAGGTTTCTTGTTCATTTATATTGGTTCTGGGTAATCAATTAGTCTTGTGACTGGTTGCAATACAAGACTGGTTGAATCACAAGACTCATTGAATCACAAGACTGATTCTGGTCTTGTGACTTTGTGATTTCTTTGTGACTTGTGACTGGTTCTGACATACAGAATTCAACTGGTGAGGGTTTGATCCATTTTGTCGACGGTTGGTATTCAGATGGCCCACATCCTTATTGGTTCATATGCTGCTTCTATGTCAATGTGTTGATGGACCTGTTGGTAAAATGCTCCGCTTCAATAAACTTGCGTGCCTGATGAGTTTTGGCGTGGCAGACGACTTCACCCTATTCGAACCAGTGTTGTTTGTTGTCAGTGTAACTGGCAATCGGGGATTTCAAGTCATGCCGTTTGACAGCTAACAGATGTTCAACACCAGAATCCATGATGAATTTATCACAGTTTAGAATTTAGCCATTTAAATCTATTCTTGTCCCAAAATCACCAAAGCAGGAAAACCCTTAAATGCTTAATGAGATCAATATTGGCAGCATAAATTCTAAACATAAGCAGAATTCTGCTGTTTTATCTGCCCAATATTTATGAAATAATTGCCATAAATAAACATTGTACATTTGCTTTAATGAGATTGTGGAGATTGTCCATAAAGAATATTATCCACATGTGTTTTTGTATCTCTTATTCCGGAAAAAGGTTTCACTGCTTACTATTTATTTTGTTAAGCAGGTATTTGTATTTTGTTTTAAATCTCTCAAAATGCCTATTTAATTACTAAAGATTGTGCAACCAGACAAATCATTGTTGGAAATGTAAGATCAGTTTGACAGCTTTTCACCCTATATATCTTAAGTTCAAAGACTTTTTGAATTTAAAGATGTCATTTAAAATGTGACTGATGAGGGACTTCAGGTGGGACTGCGACATTGCCGGATGCTTCTTTTTGAAGCGCCAGCCCAGGGCTTCGTAGAACTGCAAGAACAGCGACTATCGGCTGTCTTGCAGTTTGAAAACTTTCCCCCTGGTATGAGGGGGGAAAGTGAGTAGACGGGTGGGGTAGAGCTCCCTGAAAGTGCCAGATTTCACCCATAATCTGGTGCTTGAAGATGAGAGCTCCCCGCTAAGCCTGTCAGTACTCCGGACCCTGGATGCCTCTGCTTTGCAGAGCTAGATGTCGTTACCATCCCAGCACCAACTTTAAACAGATATTCTTTGAATCAAGCTGGCGGAGCACAAGCAGTATGAATGAAACAGCAAGTATTTTTTTTTCCTTTTAACTCCAAAGATTTACTTTCTTTAAAAGATTCTTCCTAAGCTGAAAGTGAAAGCAAGATGGCGTTTGAGTTTTAACGGGGCGTGAAGAAGTGAAAGCTAAAAGTAATTATTGACAAGCCCCTGTTTGAAACGTAAAACTCCTTTTTGAAAAGTGGATGTAACAAGAAAGGAATAATAATAATTGAAGCAGCAATACAAATTACAAATTGTAAAGGATCCCTTTTTTTTTCTTCTTGAAACTCTTTTTTTCTTTTTTCTTCCCCTTTTTTTTCTGTCCTTCTGGAAGGGAAGGAAGAAGAGGGGCAAGATGGCTGGGCTTTTTGAAAGCAAAGAAAGCAAAGGAGGGTTATTTAACCCTCAATGGTCTGATTTTGAGGAAGCTTTGAGTTCAATTACCTCTGCTTTATTGAAAAGAATTGATACTATATTTCAAGCTTCTCAAGCTGGAAACAATGAAATACATGGAAATACTGAGTTGCAATCTAGCAGTGGGGGATTGGATGAAGAGTTGGGAGATGCAAAAAAACAACAACAGATTATAGCAGATTTTACTGAGGAGAGAAAGATGAATGCTGTGCAAAATAAGGAGCAAGAAGTGTTGGAAGCTGATGAAATTTTGGTTCCATGAATTTTTTTTTATAAAACTCAATCTGCACTTAAAGAGTTGTTTCCAGAAGAAGCTACATTTCTGCAAAAATTTTATAATATGCAATCCCAAAAACCGCAAAATTTTACTGGAGCTAAAAAAGGCAGAGGGATCAAAGTTAAGAAGAAAGTTCGTAAAAAGGAAAAGAAGAAAGACTGGAGAAATGGAAAATAACCCTGCTTGATGAGATGATGGTCCTTAAAAAGTATTGTTTAACTGAGAAGATTTTGAATTTTTTGGAAAAAGAAAAAAAAACAGACAGCAGTTTAATGCCAGTTAACTAAGTGATGAGCGACGATGAGGAGGCAACCTACAGCTGTATTGGAATATTTGAGAAGAATAAACAGATCACAGCAATGCTGGTATATTGGGTTGTGAAATATGCCCTGACTTGAATGATTTGGATTATTTTATTAAGGACTGTAACAAATTTGGACTTAATTGCAATCGCAGAAGTTCTATTGAATATAGCAAATTGAAGTTTCCTGCTTGATGGTAATGAATATAAGGCAAAAGGACTATGGACCTAGGGCAATTGCAGTTGATCTGGTGGTTTCTCTAATATGTCTGATGAATTTATTAATCTAATTTTTGACTGGATTTGATGGATATCATTCCAAATATAATTACAATTACAAAGTCACTCGGGGGGCTTTTTTTTTATATACAGAAGCAATTTTTATTTAGGTGGGTAGACGTAAATGAAGATATCTTATATGCTGTTGGAAGATGTGAAGACAAGAAGATTAGCAATTGGTTCAATCTAGTATGAAGAATTTAAATGATTGATAAAGTTCTTAAATAATGTTCTTAGTTGATTTGTTAATATGTATTGATACAAGAGGTTTGATTATTAATTAAAAATTATTGTTAATATTATTTCTTATTAAGTGTTTTAATTATAATTGGACCTTGATGGTTTAAAAGTGAAGGACGGAAGAGTTTATATAGTAATTTTTTTTTAAATCTGGGGTTTTTTGAGTGAGGGTTTCCTTTTTGTTGTTGTTGTTGTTGTTGTTTTGTTTTAAATGAAAGAAGTTATAAAATATTTTGTTAAATTGTATAGACCTAATAATTTGTAAGTAACAATTAGCCAAATTGAGTAATGATAGGTTTGATTAGATAATACTTAATTGTTTTAATTGCTGTAATTATAAATGGAGATAATTTTGTTGAATTAGATGGAATAAGGAGAAAAAAGACTTGCTTTCCTTTTATCTATTTGTTTAATGATCATGATTATAATAAGTGTGAAATGGAGTTTAATTTAGAGAATTTAAGCTGTATTTTATTTTGTACTTGCTCTGGGAAGTCGGGGGGGTGGTTGGGGAGGGGGGGAGAAAATGTATGTAAAACTTTTAAAACTTTTTCAATAAAAAAAATGTGACTGATGAGTCTTAAGTTCAGTGGGATGGGAAAGGAAGAGACAAGTTCCATTCTCATTTGTTTATCAATGAATAATCACTGGAATGAAAACTCTTACTGATTGTAAATTCATAGACAAATTATCACAAAATCTCATAACTGTGGTCTAGTTATCAAGTGATGAATATGCATATGTGAATCATCTTTTAGTGATTCTAAATTTCAGCGTATTTATATATCTGCATAATTTGTGGCAATGATGAAAATATCTAAAAACTGAAGTAGCATAATCTTATTAACATAAAATAATAAAGTTGTTTAATATTTTTTGTTTATAGGAGCTAAACCAAAAAAACCCTATTTAAATAATTGATATATAGTTGGAGGAATTGTTTGTAATGATTTCAGAAAAGAGTAGACCAGGACATAAAATTTCATTCATACTTTATATTCAGATTATTAAATTTTGTAAATGTTGATTTACCTGTAAAAACATGAAAGTGCACATGTAAGTAATTAATGGTTCAGGAAAGATAAAAAAATATTAATGTAATGTGTGTGTTGATTAAGATTTGATCTGTCTGTTTTCTAGGCCTTCAGAACAAAAGATGGATATATTGTAGTAGGAGCAGGAAATAATCAACAATTTGCTACTGTTTGCAAGGTATGACGTTCAGAAAACAAAATAACTGACTTAAATAAGCTGTTTCTCTGACTTAGTAGCAATTAGTGAGTAACTACTAGGAACTCTGGTGGTGCAGTGGTTAGAATGCAGTATTGCAAGCAAACTCCACCCAAAGCCTAAAGTTCAATCCTGATAGAGCTCAAGGTTGACTCAGTCTTTGATCCTTCTGTAAAATGAGGACCCAGATTCTTGGGGGCAGTTTGCTGACATTGTAAACCACCCAGACAGAGCTATAAAGCACTATAGGGCGATATATAAGTCTAAGTGCTATTACTTGTTCAAAAAGTGACAATAGGACATGTATAGTTTTAAAAGGTACTACAGTGTGAAGAAATTATTTTCACATGAAAATCTAGTAGTGGTTGTAATTGTATCATTTAGGATTAAAAGTTCGCCTGTAAATCTCCCTAAATCCCAACACTTGAAGGAGAAAATGTCTGATTTCAGGTTAATAGGGTTATTCTGTCATCCTAAGTGAAACTCTTTAATTCATTATTTTAATCTATGGTTTGCATTTTTTTTTCTTGTTACAAATTATGAAAGCAAGAAAGCAGAAAGGGCTAATTATTTAGTAATTGACCTAAATATCTAAGTTGCAGATTGGCTACATGTACCAATACCATTTTTCATTTCTTCAGAAATATGGGCTTTTGTTCCACTTCTACTGCAGGCCAAAGAAGTTGGTATTGCTTAAAACCCTTACCAGAATAAAACCATAGTAAATCAAAATTATCAACACAGTGGCAAATATAATTAATACTATTATATACAGATTTCTAAACATCTTTGACTTGTAGAAATAGTTTTGTAAATGTAGTGAAATGTCATGGTAGAAATATTTGAAATAACTAAATGGATGAAATATAGAGGTGATGTTTATACTGTGTTTCCCTGAAAATAAGACCCTGTCTTATTTTTTTTTAACCCCAAAATAAGCGCTTGGCCTAATTTTTGGGTGTGTGTGTGTGTGTCTTATTATTTTGGGGCACATGGAGCAAGACGGTGCTCCTCTTGCCATCTTAACTGATTTCTAGCTCCGTCGCATTTCTCGTCGTTGTGTGCAGGGATACAAGTTGTACCGTAAAAAAAACTTCTCACAAGTTCAATCATCTTCTCGAACTCGCAAGAAGTTTTTTAATGGTACAACTTATTTCCCTGCACACAACAGCGAGAAATGTGACACAACTGGAAATCAGGAAAGACAGCAAGAGAAACCCTGTCTTGCTCCATGCACCTCAGTGGCAACAGCAGCCTGGTTGCTTCCCTTCCCTGATATCTCATTATCGAGAAGGGTGGCAGATGGGGAGGGGTGGGGCAGGGGAGAAGCAAGACACGTGGATGAGATGGGGCTTCTCTTGCCATCTCTTCTCCCCCCTCACTGGGCATGACAGGGCTTCCTGCCCCTCACTTAACTACTGTCCGCTTTATGGATGCAAGTTTGGGGTGGCAGGTGGAGAGGGGTGCGGCAGGGGAGAAGTGAGACGTGCGTCTTACTTGCTTTCCAGCTCCGTTCTCTGCTGCACATGCAGAACAAGAAAAGTCTGTGTGACTATGGTAAAAAAAAAATACCAGAAATTCAGACCATCTAACTTCTTGCAAAAAAAAAAATCACAAAGTTGGAAGGGTTTTTTTTACTGTAGTCCGACAGACTACTTTTCTTTCCCTGCATGTGGCAGTGGAGAATGGAGCTGGAAAGCAGGTTAGTGGAGGGAGATGGCTGCCTTGGGAGGGGTGGAGGGGTTAGGGATCTCTCTCCCTCCCTCTCTCTCTCTCCCCCCCCCTCTCTCACACAGACACACACACACACACACACACACACACACACACACACTGTCTTTTCCTTGGGAGCTCTGAACAGACGCACATCCCAGGATTGCAAAGCGGAAGGCTTTGGATAGAGCATTTGGGGGATGTGTGTCTGCACTGCAATCCCAAGTAAAGAACAATTGCCAGGAAAAGGGGGAGATTTTGCCTCTTGTCTTGGTCTCAGTCTGTGCTGAGCTTCAGAGCAGGATGAGAGGCAGGAAATCACACACCCCTCCCCCATGTTCAAGCCAATCGCAAAAACAAGCCTTCAGCATATTCCAGGATTGCAACATTGTGCTCCAAAACGTGCCCTGCACCAGGCAGGAGCAGACGGATGGAGGAAGGGGTGATCTTCCCCTTCTCTTTCATCCTGCTGCAGGGCTACTGCAGAGATCCTGCCCGCCAAAGCTGCAGGAGAGCCAAGAGCAGTGTGGCCAGGAGAGCCCTCGCAAGTCCAACAGCAGCAGGTACAGCCGGGCAGAAACGGGGGACGGAGCAGGCAATCCCAATGCGCCACACGGCTTTCTACCTTGTAGCAGCAGCCTGCACAAGCACACAGCCAGCATGAGAGCTAGCACTCACCAGGGCCAAAGGCCAAAGAGCACCATTCCAGCATGTTTTGGAAGGGAGATTTAAAAAAAATCCTGCAGTCTCTTGCTGCTGCTGTGCAAACCCCAGCATGGGCAACAGAAGCTGTGCCTTCTCCCTTCCAAAACATGCTGGGATGGCACTAGCAGCAGGCAAAGGCAGTGCTCTGATCAAGAGTTCTTGCAAGGTTAGCAGCAGTAGGTGAAGCCAGGCAGAAGGTGGGGTGGGGTGGAGAGGAGCAGGCAATCCCAACATTCTGTGGGCAGGGCTAGGGCTGGAAATACCTCCAGGCGCCCAGAGAGACAGAACGAGAGGCAGCTCCCAATTCTCGCCGGCTCAGCTGATCCATGGGCCGTGATAAGGCGCCGAGCAGCCATGAGGTGACCAAGGAAGGGAAGGGCTGTCTCCTGTGCTGGCCATGCCCACCCCTTCACTGGGTCTTATTTTGGGGGGGGGGCTTATTTTAGTGGATGTGCTTGAAAATGGGCTTATTATCCGGGGAGGTCTTATTTTGGGGGAAACACAGTAAATATATTTTAAAGAGTGTGGTTTTATTTATTAAAATGTTCAATAAATCATACACTTACATTAAAGCTTAGAACTTTTGCTGGCATTATGTTCCTGAATGTATTTTAATGTATTTGATTTAGCTTCTCAGTTTGCCTGAAATCATTCATGACCCCAAGTACAAAAATAACCAGCAGCGAGTGGTAAATAGGAAAGAACTTATTGGAATATTGTCAGCCAGGTATGTCCTCAACATTTCATATGTTTATTTGTAAATTTATTTCATAGAATTAATCATACTGAACATTCTGCATGTATGTGTTGTGTAAATGATTACTATCATTTAAAGAATATTTAAGCTTTTTTGACATGGCTAGTATTAATGGCAAGGTAATGTGTACTAATAAAACTGTTAGATAACAAAGGTTTCTTCAAGCAATGTTGCTAAATTAATCTTCTCTTGAGCAAATTTGGATGTAGGCATAACAGGAAAAAATGATTAAAAATAGTAAAAGGAAGAAAGGAAACAATACCAACAAGAAACAAACAAATATTGGAGTGTGCATGCATGTGTGTGCACATGTGCATGGACACGGACACACACAGACAATGTAGATAATACATAATTTTATTTGACTTCTGGTTGACGTCCCGGTGGGAACTGCTAGAAAATAGTGGAACTCCTCCAGGCTCCATGAAATGCAGCCGGCAACTGCTTGCCGGGAGACCCTATGGAGTCAAGCTGCCCTGGAGGGGTGGTAAAGAAAGGAGAGACACTTCATTGATCATGAGGAAACCACAGTTTCCTTGTTGATCTGAAGAAAGCTCCCACGAATGGCAGCAGGGACAACAGCCATCTTGGTATCTCACAAGCCAGGACAACCAGGACACTTAAGATCTTGTGCTGCAGCAGTGCAGGAAAAGAACAGTAAAACAGGGTGCAATAACTTCCAACTTTTGTCCCAAAGATTTAACCCAAGGTAGAATTTTAAAAAAGACTCTCCAAATAGTAAGGAAGCGGCGATTGGATTTATGGAGAAGGATTAAAGTCTAAATATTAAAGAGAAAGACTAAAGATTAAAGACTCAGATGCTAAAGAAATGTTTAAAGGATGTTTTAAAACACAGAAAGCCTGGAAAAAGTCAAACATTGTGAAGAGTGATTATTGGGAGAAATTGCTTTTCTAAATTCTATCTTTAACCCACCTGAATGGTTGATAGTCAGGTGTTTTGACTTTTACCCTCTGTTGAATGCTGGAATTGGGAGCAGAGGAGCCATCTACTGGAGGAAGACGATTACTGCAACCTGGGAAATTTCAGTGAAAGTGATGAAAGGAGAGAAAGCAAACAACACCTGAAAGGCTATTTGACCTTGACTTTATCTTAGATTTGGAAGCTTGGAAATATCTACTCAGCTGTTTGTACTGATTTGTAAAGCAACTGAAATATAAATACCAAAACTTTATTGAACCGTTCATTGAAAGGTGGATTTGAAAGATTTGAGGAAATCTGGTGGGCCAAGCGGAATTTGATTCACTAACATCATTTGATAAATCATCCTACAAGGCAAAAGAAGAAAAGCGATAGAAAGGGGGTGGGGGGAAGAAGGGGGGGGAGAGAAAAAGAAGAAAAGACAAATAAGACTCTAAAATTTGGACATTTGGAAAGGTATAAATTGGAAATTACAAAGACTGTAAAGTATATATAGTGTTTAAAGACTAGAAAGCTAGGAGATTGGAGGAATAATTTTGGGATTGATAATTTTATTAATAATTGACTTTTTAAAAAAGATATTGGAATATAGAGTAATTTTTAATATATTAATTTGGTACAAAATGACTCATCTGGAGACAATAAAGTTCTATGAAGAAATATTAATGATGGCTAAAAGTTTTTATGAAAGTGACAAAGAATCATAAGGAGATGATGGGATTGTTCAAAGATAAAGAAATGAGTGTAGAAGATCCTCAACAAATAGTGGAAAAAGATGAACATAATATTCAAAAGACAGGTGACAAATTAGAAGGAGTGGTGAAGGAGACACATCAAAATAAGTTACAAGAAAAGAAAAACACTGAAAAGATAATAATAAATACTAAGAATCAAATTGATAATTCCTTAAGAGCTTACAATAGAACAGAGAGGAAAAAAGAAGACTTTCCAAAAATAATGAAAGGGTTATGGATGGGCATCCAAATGATGCATCAGAAGGAGATAAGGAGTAAGGCAGAGGGAACATTCAGTCTATGTAAAAATGTTAGAAATATAGGATCCCAAGAGAGAAATATTAAAAAAATCACCAAAAAGTCAATAAATGATGAAATTCTAAAAAGGCTGACAGATAGACATAATATCTTGTAATACTACTATTGTATTTGTAGAAACAAATAGAAAGTATAAATTGGGGATATAGTAATACATATATAGATATATAATATAATTTATTATAACCATAAATATACTAAGGTTAGGAGGTGGAAGATTGTGATTAGGAATATTTAAATGTATTATTATGATTAATAGTGTGCGAAAAAATATATTGCCATTTATAGCTTTTAAAGACTACAAATTCCAGGGATTCAGAATTATAATCCTGGGACCAATTAAATTTTACTAATAAATGGTTTTATTGGTGTTTATAGAAAACTGAGATATTAAAAATACGGTGGAATTTGAGTAATATTTAAAATATTAATTGGTGATAGGAGTCAACAAACACATTGTATGGGGACTTCCGGTGGGACTGCGACATCACCGGATGCTTCTTTTTGAAGCACCAGCCCAGGGCTTCGTAGAACCGCAAGAACAGCGACTATCGGCTGTCTTGCGGTTCGAAAACTTTCCCCCTGGTATGAGGGGGGAAAGTGAGTAGACGGGTGGGGTAGAGCTCCCTGAAAGTGCCAGATTTCACCCATAATCTGGCGCTCGAAGATGAGAGCTCCCCGTTAAGCCTGTCAGTACTCCGGACCCTGGATGTCTCTGCTTTGCAGAGCTAGATGTCGTTACCATCCCAGCAACCAATTTTAAACAAATACTTCTTGAATCAAGCTGGCAGAGCACAAGTTGCACAAATGAAACAGCAAGTATTTTTTTCTTTTTTTTTAACTCCAAGGATTTACTTTCTTTAAAAGATTTTCCCTAAGTGGAAAGTGAAAGCAAGATGGCGTTTGAGTTTCAACGGGGCGTGAAGAAGTGAAAGTTAAAAGTAATTATTGATAAGCCCCTGTTTGAAACGTAAAACTCCTTTTTGAAAAGTGGATGAAATAAGAAAGGATGTAATAATAATAATTCAAGCAGCAATACAAATTACAGATTGTAAAGGGTTTTTTTTTTCTTCTTGAAACTCTTTCCCCCCCCTTTTTTTTCTGTCCTTCTGGAAGGGAAGGAAGAAGGGGGGCAAGATGGCTGGGCTTTTTGAAAGCAAAGAAAGCAAAGGAGGGTTAATTAACTCTCAATGGTCTGATTTTGAGGAAGCTTTGAGTTCAATTACCTCTGCTTTATTGAAAAGAATTGATACTATATTTCAAGCTTCTCAAGCTGGAAACAATGAAATACATGGAAATACTGAGTTGCAATCTAGCAGTGGGGGATTGAATGAAGAGTTGGGAGATGTCAGAAAACAACAACAGATCATAGCAGATTTTACAGAGGAGAGAAAGATGAATGCTGAGCAGAATAAGGAGCAAGAAATTTTGGAAGCTGATGAAAATTTGGTTACAGGAATTTTTTTTTATAAAACTCAATCTGCATTTAAAGAGCTGTTTCCAGAAGAAGCTACATTTCTGCAAAAATTTTATAATATGCAATCCCAAAAACCGCAAAATTTTATTGGAGTTAAAAAAGGCAGAGGGATCAAAGTTAAGAAGAAAGTTCGTAAAAAGGAAAAGAAGAAAGACTGGAAAAATGGAAAATAACCCTGCTTGATGAGATGATGGTCCTTAAAAAGTATTGTTTAACTGTTTAAAGATTTTGAATTTTTGGAAAAAAAAAAAGCAGACAGCAGTTTAATGCCAGTTAACTAAGTGATGAGCGACGATGAGGAGGCAATCTACAGCTGTATTGGAATATTTTGAGAAGAATAAACAGATCACAGCAATGCTGGTGTGTTGGGCTGTGAAATATGCCCTGACTTGAATGATTTGGAATATTTTATTAAGGACTGTAATAAATCTGGATCTAACTGTAATCGCAGAAGTTTTATTGAATATAGTAAATTGGAGTTTCCTGTTTGATGGTAGTAAATATAAGGCAAAAGGACTATGGACCTAGAGCAATTGCAGGTGATCTGGTGGTTTCCCTAATACGTCTGATGAATTTACTAATCTAATTTTTGACTGGATTTGATGGATACTATTTCAAATATAATTATAAAGTCACTCGGGGGGGGGGGTTTATAAAGAAGCAATTTTTTATTTAGGTGGGTAGACGCAAATGAAGATATTCTATATGCTGTTGGAAGATGTGAAGACAAGAAGATTAGCAACTGGTTTAATCTAGTATGAAGAATTTAAATGTTTGATATAGTTATTAAATGACATTTTATCTGTATTGATAAATTAATAAGAGGTTTGATTGTTATATTTTTTTTAATTAAAAATTTATTATTATTATTTTGGGTTTTTTTGAATGAGGGTTACTCTTTTTTTGTTGTTGTTGTTGGGGTTTTTTTCCTTTGTTTTAAATGAAAGAAGTTATAAAATATCTTGTTAAATTGTATAGACTTAATAATTTGTTAAGTATTAATTAGCTATATTGAGTAATGATAGGTTTGATTAGGTAATACTTAATTGTTTTATTAACTGCTGTAATTATAAATGGAGATTAATTCTGTTGAATTAGATGGAATAAGAAGAAAGAAGACTTGCTTTCCTTTTATCTACTTGTTTAATGATTATGATTATGATAAGTGTGAAATGGAGTTTAATTTAAAGAATTTGAGCTGTATTTTATCTTGTATTTGCTCTGGGAAGTCGGGGGGGTTGGGGAGGGGGGAGAAAATGTATGTAAAACTTTTAAAACTTTTTCAATAAAAAAAACAAACACATTGTATGAAGAAATGTAATGGATGTTGAAATATATTTTTGGAGAAAGCGATAAAGAATTATAAAGGGAGAACACTACTATTTAAAGATAAAGAGGTGGATATGGAAATTAGTAAAGTTTGAACTTCTCAAGTTTCATTCATTCACTGCAAAAAGCAACAATTCTGGCTTTTTATGATGTGCAAACTGGGCTCCCTGATTGTAAAATTCTAATATTACAGACCTACTTTAAAATATATTTAGTTAAATTCAGTAACATGTAGGATTTCAGTCATAATATTATTTCATCTTTGTATTTGTTCAGAACAGTGCATGAATTCCTGCTACCAGTAGCTCTTATCTCACAAGGATAAAGTCGCATTGTACTAACAAAAACAGGATATGTGTATCTAACAATGTGAATATGATAATAAAGTATAATTATATAAGTGGTCCTGAGAAGGCAATCCAGTAAAAGAGTGGAATTTTGGTTCAGGCAGGATAAGGATAATGTATCTGATTTGCAACCGGATGACCTTGGGGCAAATATTACAGTCATACAACATTTAAACACATAATCAATATTGCCATCTGACCAACAATTGTGGTTCTTAATTGGGACATGTGTTTCAGATGTAGCAGAGGAAAACACTTTGTGAGACTTTGAATTGGAGCATTGTATTTAAAATAGAACAGCTTTTTCATGTATTTGGCTCTTAACCACATCACATCTATCTCTTGTTGTTGTGAAAAACTAAAAATATAAAATAAAAATGTGAAGCTCATTACCGTAATTAAGAATGGGAGGAAATATACTGATTTCTATTTGAAACTTCTGATAATTTTGGTTTGTATCACTGCTGGCTTGCATCAGAAAATCAGATAGAATTGGAAGTCAGTCTAACCATGATTTTTGCCTCCAGGCTTGGTTTTCTCCATTTCTGAGGAACATGTGCAGAACATTTTTATTACATTATTGAATGCTACTAATCTCTATTTTTTAAAATGCATTTGTATTCTTTTTTCCTGTTTATTCTTAGGTTCTTGGAAGAAGAAACCTCCAAATGGCTAGACCATTTTGAGGGCAGTGGAGTTCCACACGGTCCAATCAATAGCATGAAGCAGGTGTTCTCAGATCCTCAGGTCAGTTATCTTGGAAACACTTTTACATGCTGTATGTTCTTTAAAATATTCAATTACTATCACTGGTACTATTAATTAAGTAATGTTTGATATATATTTTATGTTTTCTCTGAGAATTCAAAGCAGCTTACTCTTATTCCGTCATCAAGATAAATTGGGCTGAGAGCAAATAAACTACTCTAAAATCGCCAAATAATCTTTGTAGCTGACCCCCCCCCCAGTGAGTTATTTTAAAACTCACTTTTAAAATAACTTTTTATAGACATTGTGAAAGTCATTTTAAAAAATGAAAAATGTTTTTTGTCTCATAGGATAGTTTATAGGGTTCTAAACCACATTCTAATGATTTGACATTAAGGTCTTTGCATTATAAAAACTAGGCTGTTGGTGGGTCTTGTTCAAGTGTGGACTTGTCATTTTAAATCCAATAATACAATCCATGATCGTCGTTGTCAGCCACTCTATGGATCAGCATTCTCCATTCCCCTATGTCTGACACCTTCTCCTTCAGATCCAATCCAAAGTGTTCAAATTTGCTAGCTGCCAGCTGCTATGATTCATAAAGCTAAACATGTAACATGAAATTACTTTTACAATTAACTCTTATTTGAAAAGCTCAAGTTTAAATTTATTAATGTATTTATGATGGACAAAAGGAAGATTTTATCTATGATCTCACAAATAGGAATAATGAAACAGATTCTCTTTAATACTTCCATTTTACCTAAAATTCTATTAATAAATGTACTTTTGTACTTTAAAAACTCATCCTATTTTTTCTAGAGGAGTCTCATTTGATGTTGATACTAATTTTTAAATTATGACAGTAGGCTGCACTTTTAGAGATTAAATGAGTAAAAAGATTTTTTTACTCTATTATTATTCCATCCCTCATTGTTAACATGATTACATTAATAAGGCACTAATTCAATATTTTATATCTTATATGAGAAGTAACCATTATTACAAAGAACATCCCAGAAAACTTGTTGGATGTGTTGTTCTAAAACCAGAAATTTTATTAACTCCTCAAATTACTCAGATCTATACACATTGCTTCTTAATACGAATATTTTATAACAACTTACCAGCTACAGTAAACAGCAAGAATTAAAGCAAAAAACAGAAGCACCTTTTAACTAAATAAAAATGCCTTTCTCTATATTCAGAATACCAAAAAAAAAATGCATAATGGAAAAAGGTAGTCAGAGATACATTAGAATTGTTTTGGAATAAGAATCCCATAGCCAATAAAAAGAAGATGGTAATCATTAAAGAGAAAAAAAGATTATTATCTATCATATTGTAGAATCTGTCCCACAAGACAGATGGCAGCGATTAAAAGTTACAGTGTTTTTAACTTCAAAGACAAGAATAACATGACATTTTTTCTTTATTGGCTACGTGTATGTTATTACTTTACATGGCAAAGTATTACCTTGTTGCAACACATATACTCCCCAAATAATCATTAAGAAGGTGAATTGTTAAAAAAATTGCTGACTTATCATTTTACTGAATTTTGAAGCTCCTGGCTATGTGTACTGAATTTGCAGCAGTTGTTTTCCTCTGTGTAACTTGCTTGTCTGGAGATAATGGTGAAAGGCTTTTATTGGTTACAATTGATTTCTATAAAAATAGAAATGTATTGGTAGATTCTACATTGTCATTTATGGGAAGAGAAAGGGCAGTAAGAATATTGCCTTATTAGTAAGAAAGCCAATTTTTACACATTAGAAATTTCCAGATATTTAAACCTCAGATTTTGAATACTGAGATATGCAGATAATTTTACAAGTGTTCATATCTACAGTTATGCTAAGGTGGTGATTAATTATGCAACAAACTGAAAAACTAAATATTTGTAACTTTGTGAGAGGTGAAATTCAAAAATTAAACTGAGTGTAAGGTAGCTTCTTTCAAAAATTCTTCTGTTGTAAATGATACATACTTTCTATACTGGCTTTACTTAATTATTATTCAACTTCCAAATTTATTTTAAGGATCCTGAATACTTCAGTATTTTCAATCTGTTCTTTCACCTCCATTCCACCACTTGATGCTCTTCCTCATTAGGCTTTTTACAGATACTAACATTTTCTATGATTCGTCATATGATAAGGACACATCTGTTCTGAGAAAGGAAAACATTTGCTTCCCAGATTGTCCAAATAAATAGCCACATTTGTATGCATTATAATTTGAAATAAAATTGTCTCTTTATATCAGATAACAATATATACACTTATGTCTTCCCAGTGGGAAAACTGTCCTATGGCAATTTATAACATGAAATACAATAAAAATGAAATTTAAAATCCACAAATCAGCACAGTAAACTGTTTAAGCAGTCAATGAATTCAAATTACTAACAGTGGAGACCTTCCGAGATGCGACAGTTTTTAAAAGCTGGAAAAGACAGGAACAAATTTTTCTAACATGTCAGAGAATGGTAATGTTGGTTACCAACTGGTGGAAGTAGCTATATACAATAATCACATTTGGTTGCAGGAGAGAGACAAAATGCTTTAGTCACAGTATTTACATGAATATGTATTCTGTGAGTTGCATTTGGATTAAATTACCCATGATGTAGTGAAAAAGAAGTAAAATTTAGTATAGCATGCTTTCTTCCAATATCTTTTTTAAAACTGACATATAGAAATTGGTATAGATTGCTAAAAAAAATGACTCTAACTTTTAAATAAGTTTAGGATTCAAATTGAATTTATCATATTTTAAGACAAATTTGATTAAGTAGAAAGTACTATATTTTTCGCCCCATAAGACACACTTTTTTCTCCCAGAAGTGGGTAGAAATGTCTGTGCGTCTTATGGAGCAAATATGGGTGACAGGCAGCAGCGGCAAATGGCGGCAGCAATTCCTACTGCCTGGAAGAGCTGATCAGTGGTATTCTGGGAGGCTGATCCAACTGCAGATCAGCTGCTCACAGGTGAAGGCTCCAGCGTTCCCTGGCAGAGGCAGCAGACACGGAAGAGGCAGCTGACCAGGCTATTTGCTGTTTGCTGCAAGCACGCTAGCCAGATGAATACCGGATGGACGCTGGGAGGCAGAGGCAGATTTTTTTTTCTTGTTTTCCTCCTCTAAACCTAGGTGCATCTTATGGTCAGGAGTGTCTTATGGGGCGAAAAATACAGTAATAACATTTACATATTTGAAGTATTTGGTTTTCTGACAGATGTTCCATTTTCTTTGATTGGCAATAGCAAAACAATGAAAAATGAATGGATTAGTAACTTATGCAAAATGTATTTTTTCATTCAATTGCATACAATTCACTCACAGTGTATCTGCATATATTTGATTTTAAGTATAAGGCATTTCCTAACCCCGTGATGGCGAACCTATGGCACGCGTGCCACAGGTGGCACGCAGAGCCCTTTCTGCCGGCACGCCAGCCGTCGGCCCACCCCAGGTCCACCACACATGTGCGCACCTCCAATCGGCCAGCTGGTCTTCTGGTCTCTGCTGCGGATGAACAGAAGCAGGGCCTTCCCCGATCTCTGCAGGTTCTGCCTCTCCGTGGCAGGAAAGCAGGAGAAAGCTAGCACGCGATGGGGGGAGAAACTGCAAAAATCTGAGGAGGCATGGAAGACAGGAGGCACTCAATCAGGGGAGGAACTTTGGAGATCCTGGAAGGCAGGAAAACGCTAGGATTCCATGGGGGGAGGAACTTTGGAGATCGTGGAAGGCAGGAAAACGCTAGGATTCAATGGGGGGAGGAACTTTGGAGATCCTGGAAGGCAGGAAAACGCTAGGATTCCATGGGGGAGGAACTTTGGAGATCGTGGAAGGCAGGAGGCAGCTCTTTAGCACAGCTAAAGCACAGCTCTTTAGCCAGATCTCTCCCCCCTACAAGCGCGGCTCTTTTAAACAGGGAAAGAAGAACGAACACGTTTAGCAGGAAACTTTGGAGTTGCCTGATCATTAGCCAAGCCATCTTGGCAGCGCCATGCACCAGGCGGGGAACAGTTCTCTCACCAGGGAACGGCCGGTACCTAGTTGTCCTCTGGTAAGAGGTATGCCGGCCCACTTGGAAAAAGTGGGGGGGGGCGCATTGGGGGGGCATGCATGCACAGTGTGGGCGCATGTGTAGAGGGAGCGTGGGAGTTGTCATGCATACATGCGTAAATGGGGGCACGCATTACATTATGGGTTCCGGCACGCGGGAGAGCGACAGCACACGTGCGCTTAGACTTTTGGCAGGCAATGCCAAAAAGGTTCGCCATCACTGTCCTAACCCATTTGATATTTCACTGTTTAAAAGAGAGGTCGCCTTTGAATTGCACTTACTTCCTGATAGTCATATTGTCATTGGGTTTAATTTTGAAGAGATTTAGGAAGTGGTTACAAGACTTAGAGTAGAATAAAGACATTTACTGGTTTTTAGTTCAGTTCTAAGTTACTAGGACTCTTCCCTGAGGTTTCTGAAATGTTTGTCTCCTTGTTTCATTTCTGTCTTGTTTTTGAAACTAAATTTATTATCAGAAATAGGATACTTAAATCTAAGAACAATGTTTTATTTCTTTTAGATTTTTTTTCTTTTGAAGCTTGAAGAGAAGCAAAAGTCTTACTGTTTATTTTTTTTAAAAAAGCAATATTTTCTACAGTATGATCTTTTGAATATGAGATAGACAAGAATCTAGTGAGAGAATAACCAAGGATATAATGTTACTTACATCTTTATAACATTATTTCTTACCTGTTAAAATTTTACAGGGAAAAAGGACATTATAGTAGTAAACATATCAGCTTTAAATTGTGTTTGTGTGCCATATATGCAAGGGATATTTAAAAAATAAAAAAACCAAAGAACCAGAGAACCAGAGAATTGGCTCTAATTATACTTGCACATGAAAGCAAAAAAGAATAGAAAATGTATCCAGATATCAGTTCATCTTTACAGATGGAAAGCTGAACAAAAAGAAAGTAGATTTATGTTTTTCTCCTTGAAGAAGATGAATTCCCTTCTGGAATTCCATTAATGGGTGTGGGAATATATAGTGTAGGGCATATTTTCCATTCAGTATCTAACCTCCATCCTAAACTAATGTAGTACTATATATACACATATACCCAGGCATACATGGATATATACTACATCCATCCATACAAATATTTACTTGACGCATGGCTATTCTGGTTTTTATCAGATTGTACTGGATTATCATAGCATAGACATTGTTGGTGGATTGGATTTTTTTCTTTCTTTTAAAGGATAAGCATTTTCAAGATCTGTTCCATAGTTTTAGGAAACTTTTTGAAACAGTTTTGCCAAAGTTGTACCAAACTGAAGTAAAACAGAAAAAAGGAATGATAGATTTTAATGTTTTAATGAATGAATATAGTTCTCAGTTACAAAAAAAAATAATGAAGATATTAAATCAGGGCAATTTAACAATTTTACATGTTTGGTTAACATATAAGGCACCTATTATGTAGAACGTTTTTCAATTAAGTAAATTACAATGATGCTGGCCATTTTCATGCAGTTTTTTTTTAATAAGTAGGCATTTCCAAACGTTTGTTTTTTAAACAGGCCTTTAATCAGTCCAAGATTTATGTACAGCATTAAAAGAATTCCCAACAATCTTTAAATCAGCCTTGCTCAACCTGCTGTTTTGCAGATGTGTAGGTACTATAACTTCCAGAATCCCTGCCAGCATACTTAGAGGTTATTGTAATCCAAACACATCTGGAAGGTATGGGGTTGGAAAAGGCTAGTTTAAACATTCACTTGCTGTCAGACTGAAGCAAACAGAGCCACTCATGTATAGTTAAAATCAGTTGCTTGTCTGCTACCTAATTATAAGATTCTCAGCAGATTGTTTGCCTTCCTTCAGGAATGACCAGATAAGGCTTCCTGGAACTTGAGGAAGTTCAAACTTATGCCGCTTGCAGCTGCACAATGACTCCAGTTAACTCCACACTTGATTCCTTGTTCCATCCTGGTTTGCAGTTTTCCAACACCTGTTGATGCCAGTATGCTTTGTTTATTTATTTATTAAACTTTTATGTTGCCCTTCTCCTCTACAGGGTGACTCTAGTCTACCTATTCAAAGGAATTTGTTATGAAATTCAGAATTTGGGAGCATAAGCAAATTGTGATGTATTTTCTTTTTTAATGTGGTTTAAATAGGCCCTATTCTTCTTTCTTTCCTCTTCTTGTAAGAAGACAACAAGCAAGCAATGCAGGATATCTTAAACTTCAAAACATGTTTTCTTACATACCAATTTATACTCAACAAATACAAGTATTTTGGAAGAGCCCATGGAAAACTAATTGAAAAGCGGCCCATGCTACTTTCACAGGATGTAGTTCCTGATGCAGCTATCACAACAATATGCACTATGTACAATATTTTTAGACAGCCATTGCCAACTGACTATTGCAAGAGCTTTTTATTTCCCTTTATATAGTGTAAAATGCAAAGATTTTCTGTAGTTAGCCATGCCACACAAGTAGAAGATACCAGGTATAAGACATCATCACACTGCATCACTTCTGAGAAATATTGGGAGGGGAATAGCAACTCTGAACTATCACAGCTGTCCTTGTTTCCCTCTATGTGCCAAACACCTGCAGACTCTAAAAGGATACCAAAACAAAACTCCACCCTGTGGCAGGCAGCCAGGTTTAGTAACACTTCTCCAACTTTACTTTGCCATAAAAATTAATTTTAACATTTTTTTGTAACACAGGAATCTTTTCTTCCACTCCCAGAAGTCTAGTTCAGTTCCTTCTCTCTTTTCTTCCAAAGAGGACAACTGTACTACACTCCAGAAAGTACAAAGTTGAAATAGTGAAATGTTTGGTTGAAAAAAAAAATCTCCTTGTTTTTAGTTTGGATTATTTTTGAGATGTTACCAAATTAGCTGGCTTTGCTAATTCTAAACCACCTGCTTCATTGTCAGGGCACATCTGTATGGCAGCTACCCATACAGATGGGAAATGTGGGATGTAGCTATGGAAAAAAGAATGCTGCTTCTCTCCCTCTGATTATTCCCATCCTGTCATGGGACATCTTTTACAACCTTTACTGATTCTACAATTGGTTTCACTGGCCGTGTGAACAGACTGGCTCATATGCAGTACACATGCCATCCTCAGTTACAAGCACAGATGTTGTTCCCTGCAAACTAAAATAAGAATCTTTTCCACTTATGCACCCATGTATATTGCCCAGTACTAATCTCCCCCCCCCCCCCAACATAAAAAGGCTGAAATTTAGGCTGCAGCAGCTGCTTTGCATGTTGTTCGAAGTCTAGAATGTAACTATGGATGTTTCCAACCAAAATGAACTTGAGAAGCAAGATCTTTACCAGTCTTAGCTAGGTCAGGAATGCAGCTGGAAGGCCACAAAGTTTTTCATAACATGTTGAGCACTACCTTGTAAAAGTAGCAGGGCCAAGATCTGCTTTTGAGGATGGTTTTTCAGTTCAAAGATATGAAATGGGAGTTTTAAAGCATTTTAGCACTCAGGATTCCCATTTTGCACTTTAAGGCCCTTCCAAAATATCAATATTTGCAAAAAAAGAAAAGGGCAAATACGTTTAGTCTTATCAACTCTGATGATTGCAATTGGAATTCTGGCAAGAACAAATGGCCCTAGGGCTGCACTTTCTGTAGCCCTGAACTAGATGGATGAAGATTCTGCATGCATTTATATGTGTTGTTATGTTTCTAAATGTGTTTCTTCTGTATTATGTAGATTTGTTCAGTATCATTTACTTTGAACAAGCTCAAGTTAACAAGTCTTGGCATTATATTTTATCTTGTGTTGGAAACAGACAAAATGACTAACTTCACTGGTTTGGTCAGGTGCGTGGCATAGGCTCCCACAAGTAGGGACCCGTCGACCTATTTGAACCTGATAGGGTAGGCTAGCCTTCTCACTCTAATCTCTAGTTTCAGGACTGTGGTTATGTTGATCAAGCATCTAGTGCAGCCTGAGTCTATTAGGGCTTGAAAAGTTCACTGGGTTCCTGTTTTTGGGGCTGTGAGGCATATTGGAAAGATGAAAGGGTGGACCAGTTCACTCATGATTGGGTCGTTTTCACCCTCGTTCTCACTGTCATAGGAATCCAGCGACTGGTCATTGTTGGCTGGAGTCCCTCCCCCTTCGGCTGGGTGAGGAAGGATCTCTGCAGCCTGGTGGGTTTTTGGGGATGTATTGGTGGCATTCCTGGAGCCTCGTCCCGGTCATGCCCTGAGTGGTAGCTCTGGCTTTGGTTTCATGGCTGGGGTCGCATATGCTGATGCCATGTGGCCCATTGTCCTGCATTTCATTTCAGCTGATGTCCCGATAGGCGGTTACCTGGACAATTTGCTTGACTAGGTTTGTTCTGAAAAAATGAACTAACAGCCACTCCAGCAAAGGGGGTAGCTTCCCCCTGACTCTCCTGAACTCATGAATATGTTTCTTAATGGGTCGCCCCCTCTGCTTTAGATTTCTGAGTTCATCTTCCACAGATCCTTGGCCTCCTCAAATCTGCCTCTAGCTGTCGTAGGAAGTTGTCTACGTCTTGCAGTTGGGGGGGGCTCTCCTCTTGTGGAGGGCTGCTAGCCATTCCCTTGCTTCTCTCTCTAGCCCCTTGGCAATGGTATTCACCATGGCTCTGTGGGATGGGTAGAGGTGTCCACAGTGCTCTAGGTGGATCTCAGCCGAATCAAGGAATAAATCTAGCTGATCTGAGTCTCCATCAAATTTCCCACTGAATCGGGTGGTTTGTTCAGTGCTGCTCCTCCCTCCTCATGTCGGCCCCGGTAAGCCTGCACTTGATGTTTCTGGCTGTCTTCCTCGGCTCTAATTCATGGGGGGGGGCTGTCTCCCCTGGGCGGCTTGCCTGTTGCGTGGAGGAGGCACTGGCTGCAGCCTTGGGCTCCTTCTCCTTTTGGTGGGTGGCGTTCCCGTCTGCATCTCCTCACTTCAAAGGGCTCAGCTGAAACTCCTCTCTCTTTTGGGCGGCATGACAGCCCTTCATCATGAAGAGTGGCCCAGTCAAATTCCTCCCTCAGCTCTCTATGGATTTGCCTAGGGGTTCTGTCAGGGGCTTTGGGAGCCTGGGCTGTGCCCAGTCCCACATCCAATCCACTCTTCCTAGGTCGCTCAGGGGTCTTCCCCTCTTCTGGGCACTAGGGTGGGGGAACACGACCTCAGCTGCTTTAGGGATTCTTTTCCACCAATACTCATCCCTTTGGGAACTAGAGTGGGCATCTCGGCTTTGATGGTCAGGGAGGGCTGTACTCCGGTTACGATTAAGCTGCTGGGTCTTGGAAGTCTCTGGTTGGAGGCAAATTCTGCCTCTCTATGGATTGCCTGGAGCAGGTTGTCTTCGGATAGTCTGCCCTCTGCCATGGTAGCCTGAGTTTCTCTCCATGCACCCCAGGGATTGGGGAGCAACTGTAGAGCCTGGGGCTCAAGAGTTCTGGTAATTTTGATTAGTTTTGAGAGAGTTGGCTTGCTGTTAGGGTTCCCATGGATGCCCTAATTAAATCATGAGCCTTGAGCCAAGCTTCCAGAGAAATCCAGTTATTTATTAGGAGCTTCATGTTGGCACATTCCAAGTGAAACCAACTCTGACCCCACATAATTTATGCCCCGACTTGACCCTGTTTCCCCCCTCCCTGCCAGGGTCTGTCATCAGTCACATTCACCAATGGAGCAATTTCATGGGTTATAGAGATCACTCCCCTCCGGCCACTGTGGGTAACCCTGGGAGACAGCCTTGAGAGAAATATGTCTGGAATGTGCTTTTGTTTTTGGTTGCTGTGGTGCTTCGTCATTTTCCCATCCCCCTTGCCTATGACAACTCAAGAGCAGGCCAGGGATGCTTTGTGAGTTGACACTTTGCTTGTGAGAAGTTTGCAAAAGCTGATCACATGACCCTGAAACATCATAAATATGAGTCAGTTGCCAAACATCCAATTTGATTTTATGATCATGGGGATGCTGCAACGGTCATAAGTGTGAAAAAATGTTGTTGTAACTTTGAACAGTCACTAAATGAACTGTTGTAAGTTGAGGACTAGCTATATACAACAATACAACAATGATAAAATTAATGAAAATGATGGAAAGATTTGGGATGAAACTTAAGTGAGAAGGGTCTGAAAGATATTTTGTATTTTAAAAATATGAATGATAATAACATTGGAGAGTATTATCCCAAATGCTACAAATATTGGTATCAAAGAAAACAATGCAGTCATAAATGCTTGAGAATGTTGAAATATAATGTTTAAATCCTGAAACATTTTATTATAGGTTTAGAAAAGATGACTACTGTACTGTAAATGTTATTGATAGAGTGTGTATGAGGAGATGGTCTTGTCTCCTCAGTTGAAAGGTTTTTTCCTTTGGTTTCATTACTCATCAAAGGGGCAGTGGCCATGGAATTGAATAAGGATCTTATTTTAAATTATCTTTTGAAAAATCTCAAATTTTCACTTGGATCATATAGGTAGAAATTTGAACACAGTTTTTCAGAACTGGTAGTCTCATGCTTCGGAAAAATATTCATACATTTTATTAGTTTTCTATTGTTGAGAAATCATAATTTCAATTTAGGCCTAGAATATAATGAAGAAACTGCTGGACTTGTGTTCAAGTCCAAGCTTGATTTGAAAATTCATGTCTTGAATTACGGTTATATAATAACTTTAAAAAAGTTTCCAGAGAAGAAAAATGTATAGCACACCCCAAAACCCCAAGCCAGCATTGCTAAGAAATAGAGATAGGGTTTTCTCCATCTGTGTCAGGCCTGCCTCTGTTCAAAACCCAAGAAAGAAAACCCCCGACTTCAAGTCAAGAAGAGGTAATTTTACTGAGTTTGAAATGATAGCAGCGAAAGGAAAGCAAGATCTGATCCAAAAGGTGTGAAAGTTACATGTTGAAAAATTCTCCAAATCCCTCCTCCCCAGGGACCCAGGCTGAATGTCCAATCCACATCCTGCATAGTGTCATGTGGAGCACATCTTCAGGTGCTTTTGTCCATCTGGAATTCTAGGATGGTTAGCTTTAACTGGGTGTAAACAACTCCATTCAGCAGCACAGTAATTCTTGAGAGCAAACCTCCCTTTTAGTTCACATGGGCCTTCACCATACCAGCTCACTTCCCTAACCCCAATTCCATGCCTTCCCTCCCTGTTACTATGGCAGCCCCGTTACTATGGCAGCAAGCATGCATCAAAGGGAAAGCCCATGCTGGAGATCTGGCTGACATTCGGACCTCCTGCAGTAGAGACGTTAGCCCTAAGGAAAAAACATAAGATGAAATAGACAAGATAGAAGCAATACACCATACAGGGGAATAAAATAACATTAAGGCTTGTCAGTGTATTTAGTGTGAAACAGTTGAAGGAGTTTAGGGGCCCGGATATCCTGAGCATTCACCCATTCAGACTGTGATGTAGGGAAATGTTTCCAGACAACCAAATGCTGTACTTGTCCCCTATATTTCTTGGAATCCAGGATTTCTTTGACTTTAAAGTGTTGTTCACCTTTGATGAGGAGGGAAATTGGAGAGGCAGGTTGGACTGGTTGAAGAGTTGATACATGCTCAGGCTTTAATAAGCTAATATGAAACACAGGGTGGATCCGCCTAAGGGTTTTGGGTAGCTCTAACTGAACCGTGACCAGATTGATGATTCCAACAATGGGGAAAGAGCCTACATACTTGGGCCCCAGTTTCTTTGATTTCTGGGTGGTCTGTAAATACTTTGTAGATAAGAAGACCCTGTCCCCTACATTGAAACACTTTTGGTTTAGTTCTTTTCTTGTCAGCCTGTCTTTTATGGGCTTGATGTGCCTTGTCTAGTGCCTTACAGATGACGGGCCAAATAAATTGAAGTTGTTCAATCCATTCCACTAAGGAAGGGATCTGGGGTTTCCCCTGGGGAAGTTCTGGAATCGGTATGAAATCCTGACCAGAAGCAACTTTAAATGGGATGAATTCAATGGTACTATGGACTGAGTTATTGTAAGCAAATTCTGCAAATGACAGCAAGTCAGCCGAATTGTCCTGCTGGTAGTTTACATAGCACCTAAGGTACTGTTCCAGAATCAAGTTCGCGCGTTCACAGGCCCCATTAGTTTGAGGGTGGTGGGTGGAGCTTAGACCCTGGGCGGAGCCTAACAACTTCAGGAATTCCCTCCAGAAGTGGGAGGTGAATTGTACCCCCTTATCCAAAATAATGCAATCATGAACCGTGTGTAACCTATACACATACTGGATAAATAGTTTGGTGAGCGTTTTTGCAGAGGGGATTTTGGAGCAAGATACAAAGTGCACCTGCTTGGAAAATAAGTCCATGATCACCCAAATGACTGTGTTCCCCCCACTCTCAGGTAGTTCAACAATGAAGTCCAAAGATATTTCCTTCCATGGGGTGCTAGGAGTGGCAATACTCTGGAGGAATCCAACCGGCTTACTTGGAGGCCTTAGCAGAAGCACACACAGGACAACTGGCCACGTAGGTTTCTATGTCCTTTTTCAATGAGGGCCCCCAGAACTGCCATTTGGCTAGGTGTAAATTTTTCATGAAGCCAAAGTGTCCAGCAGCTTTTGAATCATGGGTCTGTCGCAGCACAGTTCCCCTAAGATTGGTGGGAACATATAGTTTAGTGCCAATCCATGCTAGGCCACCTTGCATGGTGCACTTGTTTGAGTGGGACAGGAACCAGTCATCACTTTTCAGCACTCCTTTCAGCTCCTCGCTTAAGTCATTGGGAAGGTCAAGATCTGCTTTCCCCTGGACTCCGGTGACTACCAGGGCAGCCAATTACTTGGAAGGAATAACTGGGTGGATTACTTCTGGCCGAGCACTATTGTATTGGGACAATCTAGATAAAACATCCGCCATAAAGTTCTTCCTCCCCAGGAAGGTAGTGCAAGGTAAAGTTAAAATGGTTAAAGTGTTGCACCCAATGAATTTGCTTGGGTAACAGTTTTTGGGGTGTTTTTAGGGCTTCCAGGTTTTTATGGTTAGTCTACACCTCAAAAGGGTGTTTTGCCCCTTCATGGAAGTGCCTCCAAGTTAATATTTCCCTTAATTCTTTCAACTCTATATCCCTCCATATTAAATATCTAGTTACTACTATAATACAGGACCTGGGACCACCTTTAATTGATTAGCTACCCAATAATTTCTAACATTTGGAAGACCCAGCCCACCCTTTTTTAATGGTTCATACCATAATGCTTTATTTATTCTTGCTCTCTTACCTCCTTTACAATACACCTCCAGCAACCTCTGTATTTGTTTTAATTCTTGATCCGAAAATTTAATTGGCATCATTCAAAAGAAAAAATTAATTTTGGGTAAAACTTTCATTTTTATCATTGCAATTCTTGAAAACCATGATAATTTTACTTTCTCATATTTATCTATTTTATCTTTTATATCTTTCTTTAACTTTTCATAATTTATTTTCTTTAATTCTTGAATACTTTTTGGGATGTCAATACCTAAATATTTAATACTATCTACTATTTTTAATTTATATTTTTCCTTTCAATACTTCCACTTCTTCTTTATTATGGTTATATAACATCATTTCTGATTTTTCCCAGTTTATTTGTAATCTACTATATTTCCCAAATTCATTCAGGTGTTAATTTATCCTCTATAATTACTACGGGATTTTGAAATGTTAATAATGTATCATCTGCAAATAAATTCATTTTAGTTTTCTTCTGTACACCAATTCCTTCAATCAATGAATCTTCCTTAATTGTATTTGCCAAAACCTCCATCAATAATGCAAATAAAAATGGGGATAAAAGGCAATCCTGTCTTGTTCCCCGTCTTAAGTTTATTGTCTCTGTAACACCATCATTTATGGCTACACTCACTTTATTCTCTGAATATAGTTGATTTATCACTTGTCTAAATTTTTTACCAGAACCTAACTTCTCTATATCTTCAGTGTAGGCCATTCCACACAATCAAAGGCCTTAAATACATCTAATGCTAATACACCTGTCTTTAATTTTTTATTCTTTATATAATAACCTGTTTAATACCCTTCTTACTATGTCTGACATTTGTTGGCCTCTTATAAATCTACACTGGTCATTTTTAATATAATTCTCTATAATATATTCAATCTATTTGCCAATATTGCTGTAAAAATCTTAGCGTCCGGATTAATAAGTGATATTGGTCTATATGATCCTAGGTTTGTATGATCTTTACCTTTCGCTATCAGTATTATCAAGGATTGTTTCCAGGAACATGGAATATTTTCCTCTTCCATTATTTTATTAAACATTATCTTTATCTTTGGCACCAACAGTCCTTTAAAATTTTTATAATATTCTACGCCTAGTCCATCTAACCCTGGTGCCTATTTTCAATTTATTAATAACTTCCACTATTTCATTTGTGATTTGTCATTCCATTATTTTTTATTGTATTCTTGAATTTTACAATTTAAATTCTTTTCTATATATGCCCGACTTTCATTCATATTTATGTCATTTCCCTTATATAGCTTTTCAAAAAACTTCTGAAATATCAACAATTTTTTTCTCATCATATTACATCTTTCCCCCTTGTCATTTTTTATTATTTCAATCAGGCTTTTTGCCTTTTTAGCTTTTGTGGCTCTAGCCAGCATTCTAGAATTTTTATTACTGTTTTCATAAAATTCCCTGTTTAAGTATATTAGATTTCTTTGAACCTGTTCTAGCTCAATATTTTGCAGCTCTTTTCTTTTAGCTAATAGTTCTAGCATAATCCTATTCTCTCCTTCTATATATTTACTGTCTAATTCCCTAATTTTCTCCGCCAAACATTTTATTTATTTATTTTATTTATTTTATTAAATTTGTATGCCGCCCTCTCTCCCAAAGGACTCAAGACGGCTCACAATGATAAAAAACACATAAAATTCAGTATTCAAATATAAAAACCGATACAATCCCCTTTAAAAACCCCTTCAGTCCAATCCAGCCAGACCAAATAGCCATGTTTTGAGGTCACGGCGGAAAGAGCGAAGGTCAGGGGCCATCCGGAGCTCCAGGGGGAGCTGATTCCACAGAGTAGGCATGCCCACAGAGAAGGCCCGCTCCCTGGCAGTCACCAGCTGACACTGGCCGACGGGACCCCAAGGAGGCCCTCCCTGTGAGAGCGCACCGGGCTATGGGGAGCTGTTGCTGGCTGCAGATGGTCCACTAGGTACCCCGGGCCTAAGCCATGTAGGGCTTTATAGGTAATTACCAACACCTTGAATCTCACCCAGAGGGCAACCAGTAGCCAATGCAGGTCCCGCAGGAAGGGTGTAACATGAGAGTGTCGGGATACTCTCCTCACTACCCACACAGCCATATTCTGCACCAGCTGAAGCCTCCAGGTGGTCTTCAAGGGCAGCCCCCTGTAGAGAGCATTGCAGTAGGCGATCCGGGAGGTGACGAGCGCATGAGTGACTGTGCGCAGGTCATCATGGTCCAGATATGGGTGCAACTGGTGCACCAGACGAATCTGAGCAAATGCCCCCCTGGTCACGGTCATAACATGTTCATCCAGAGTCAACCGTTAGTCCAGGAGGACACCTAGATTGTGTGCCCTTTCTACAGGGGGCAACACCTCACCCCCTATAGCCAACGATGGAATATTCTCCTGGGACCGCGATGCCGGTATCCACAGCCATTCCATCTTGGCAGGGTTGAGCTGAAGCCTGTTCCTCCCCATCCAGAACTGCACCGCTTCCAGGCACCGGGACATCACATCAAGGGCATCACTGGACTGATTTGGGATGGATCCGAAACCACGGATGATCTACCCCAGCGGCTTCATATAGATGTTGAACAGAAGGGGAGAGAGGATCAACCCCTGAGAGACCCCACACATGAGGGGCCTCAGGACTGACCTCTGTCCCCCCGCCAACACCGCTTGCGAACGCCCAGAGAGATAGGAGGAGAACCACCATAAACCAGTGCCTCCCACTCTCAACCTCTCAAGACGCCGCAGCAGGATACCATAATTGATGGTATCAAAAGCTGCCGAGAGATCTAATAGGACCAGGACAGAGGAATAACCCTTGTCCTGAGCCCTCCAGAGATCATCCACCAGTGCGACCAATGCCGTCTCCGTGCTGTATCCGGGCCTGAAACCCGACTGGTACCGGTCCAGATATATTGCTTCATCCAAGGCCAATGGGAGCTGATGTGCCACCACGCTCTCAACAACCTTCGCAATAAAGCAAAGGTTGGAGAAGGACGGAAGTTATTCAAAATAGCTGGATCCAGACTAGGCTTCTTGAGGAGGGTTTTATATATTTCTCTTTTTATTTTTTTTTTATATTTTAAGAGTATTTTATCCCTAAATCTCGGATTACTGCTTTTATTGAATCCCATATTACACCTGTATTCCTCCCTCTTCATTTATAGTCCATATTTCTTTTAATTCCCTTTCCATTTTTTCTAAAATTTCTTTATTTTTAAAAATCCTCAAATACATTCTCCATCTACTTGCCTATTTATAATCATAATCTATTTCCATATCCATAGTTACCATTGCATGATTAGATATTTTAATTATTTTTATCTCTGCTCTCATTATTTTAGATAATATTTCCAGTGTTACAAATATATAATCCCATTCTTGTAAAACTTTTATGTCTACCAGAAAAATATATATAACTCTTTTGATTACCATGTAATTCTCTCCAGACATCTTTCAGTCTATTTCTATTAATAAATTTTCTTAAATCTGTATTATTATGCTTTATTTCTGCTTTTGATGGATTAGAGTTGTCAATTTTGCTATCCATAACTATATTATACTCACCTGCCATTATCACATAACTTTTTTTTACTTCTTCTATTTCTTTATATACCCTATTATAAAACTCTCTTTGATTTATATTAGCTGCATACAAGTTTGTAAGGTAATCTCTTGTCCATCAATCAAACCTTGAATTATAAGAAATCTTCCCATAATTCACATCTTTTAGGTACAATAATTGCTATCCCTTTTGCTTTTGATGTACCAAATGGCTTTTCATATATATCAGCCCAGTATAACTTAAGTTCATTCACCCTTCTTTCTTTTGATGTGTTTCTTGTAAGAATACAATATCTATTTTCTCCTTGCTATTTTCTCTCTGATTTTTCAATTCTTGCTCGTTTATATCCCCGCCCAAGCCATGTACATTCCATGTAGCTACCTTCAACGATTTCCCCATCTATTCCTCATATTACATATGTAATACTTGAGCTACAGCTCCAACCAAACTGTCTCCTCCTGGCAGCGGTACAGCTGGGGTGAGGTTGTCCCGAGGGCTCCCCAGTCTTCCTGGTTGCTCACGTGGATTGACATTGTGTGCTCAGCCCCCTTGGTAGACTAGGTGTCTTGGTTGGCCGATAAAGTGGATCTTGCTTAATGTCTAGGCTGCATCTGTTCAAAACCCAAGAAAGAAACCCCCCCGAGTCTATTGAAGTAGAGAAGAAATACTTTTATTGAGTTTGAAATGATCCTGGCAAAAGGAATTAAGATCTGATCCAAAAGGCACAAAAGTTACATATTGAAAGTTTCCCCAAATCCCTCCCCCAGGGACCCAGGCGGAATGTCCAATCCACATCCCACATAGTGTCATGTGGAGCACATCTTCAGGTGCTTTCATCCATCTGGAATTCTAGGATGGTTGGCCTGGGATAAACAACTCCATTCAGCAGCGCAGTAATTCTTGAGAACAAACCAGTGGTGAAATGTAAAATTTGTTGCTACTGGTTCTGCAGGTGTGGCTTGATGGGAGGGGATCATGTGACTGGGTGGGCATGGCCAACTTTTTTTTTTAACTTTTTTAAAGCATTTTTTTACTACCGGTTTGGGCAAATAGGTAGTAAAAAAATGCTTTTAAAAAGTTTTTAAAAAAGGTTCTGATGATCACTGCTGTGCCGTGTGATTGTTGGAACCTTTTTTTTTACTTTTTAAAAGCATTTTTTAGTATCTATTTGCCAGAACCAGTGGTAAAAAAAATGCTTTAAAAAGAAAAAAAAGGTTCCGATGATTGTGCAGCTCAGCTGTGATTGTCGAAACCTTTTTTCCCCTTTTTTAAAAGCATTTTTTTACTACCGGTTCCGCTGAATAGATAGTAAATAAATGCTTTTAAAAAGTAAAAAAAAGAGGTTCTGACGATCACGCGGCACAGCTATGATCATTGGAACCTTTTTTTTTTTACTTTTTAAAAGCATTTTTTTACTACCGGTTTGCCTGAAGTGGTAGTTTTTATCACTACTGGTTCGCCTGAACCGGAGCAAACCGGTAGCATTTCAACCCTGGAGCAGACCTTCCTTTTAGTTCACATGGGTCTTCATCACACCAGCTCGCTTCCCTAACCCCAATGCCATGTCCCTCCCCCCATTACTATGGCAGCCCGTTAACTATAGCAGCAAGCATGCATCAAAGGGAAATCCCATGGTGGAGATCCGGCGGACAACTTGTTTTTCATAGCCAAGAGTTAACTTAGCTCTTGCTCTTCCTTTTCCTCTTCCTTCTCCTTTACTTTGTTTTTCTTAATATGTTAAAGTAGTTCTTTGAAGTACATTTTAGTCTTTGAAAATTGAAAAGAGATTTGGTCCTTAAATTTAAGAATCCTTAATCAGTGATTAATGAGACCTTTGAGATAGCGCAGATTAATTTCACATATTTAGAGATGACACAGGAGATGGAAAAGGAGAAGGACTTTGGCCAGGTGTTGTGGTTTCCTATACCTTTGCATTACTTGTAGTAATCACACAAGAAAAAAACCATAAATCACAATGAAACCTACTTCAAAGAAATATGAAATCACTGCTGTAATCACTAAAGGGAAAATAAAATAATCATATCCAGCTTGGCATTTTTCTGTTAGCTTTCTTTTGCAATTCCCAAAATTCCTTTCTACTTGTTTTAGGCTTGACACACATGGAAAACACCATTTTTAAGACTAAGCTAGAGAACAGCACTACAGATTTATAATTACAAAATTATCAGGTTAGCAATTTTTCATCTAGGCACATTCTAGCATTGCTTCAAAATTTGTAGTTAATTAAAGATAAAAGTCTGGTATAACTTTGCTCAATTGACTGAAAAGAAAACTGTATTTCAGTAGTAGAGCATATGCTTTGCATTAATGAAACAGTTTGGCCGTTGACATCCCCAAATGTCTGTCTGCCTGCCATTATCAAATTTCACACAATAACCATTAAATAAATCATCGCTTCCCAGATATTCAATATCACATTTAGTTCTTAGTAGCTGAAGCTTAACAAGCTCAACATGCCACTTAGCTATTTTAGATAGAAACTATCTATGTTAAAGATTTGCATACAGCAGCACATAAGAATCAAAACTTATTTATATGTAAGCTTAACGTTTAAATCCTAAGCCTTTTTTCCTTACTTTTTGAGTCAACAGATGTTTGGCCACTTCTTTCCAACCTTAAAAGGAGGCAAAACTTCAATGTTTATATAATGATTTCATATAATACAATACAAAATGCATTGGGTAGTTTCTGGTTTGGCATATTATGGAAACACAATGTTTTAGCTTAAATATATTCTTTTAAGCTATAAAATAACTTATTTGGATGTAGCATTTATATAAACATAGGAATTGTGCTTTAGTAAATAGTTTAGGTTCAGAACAGTGTGTGAAGCCAAGGAATATAAGGAATGTGTACCGATCATCTATGAGTGTAGACTTTAATTAGATACTATTTTCTTGACAAAGTCAGATGTTCACTTGCATATGCTATAGATCAGGGTTGTCAAACTTGTGGCCTGCGGGCCGGATGTGTCACATGCTGGCCACACCCGTGCCCGGTTTAGCGAAGGGGAAAAAAAAGTCCTGCTATGTCACACAGTGCCGCTGTGATGATATGAGTTTGACACCACTGCTATAGATTAAATATTTTGGAACAATTCAGCAATGCAGGATGGTTTTTGTAGATGAAGTTGATGGGGAAAATAGCTCTAGAAGAGATAATTCCATTTTAGCATTCTTTCCTACCCTTTTCAATCTTATCCATCCTCTGCCTTTCTTTTGCTCACAATGTATTTTGATTCTAGACAATATTTTTCACTTATACTCTTTGGTGGATTAATTTATTTCTCTACAAACCATTTATTATTATTAGCTTCTGTTCTTTTTCACTGATTAATAATGAATAATAGTGAATAATTGCAAGCAATATCATTTTGTATACATGTCTTCCCCTTTATTGCCTTTGCAAACTTTATTTTCCCAATCCCATTTTGACTGTACTCATGAATATGGGCAGATGTTCATTAGTCTATTAAATAGAATTACTGGAAAAAAAGGTTGTCTGAGTGTCTTATAGTGTGAGCTGGGAAAAAAATTGCAAATACTGCAAAGATGATCAAAGCAAACAATTACTAAAATCAGACTAAATAATTTGAAAACCCTGCATTCTTTTATACAAAATTTAATATGTTTGTTTCTTTTGTGTTTTGTATTTGCATCATTCTGTTCTGTTAAAGGTTCAATAAACACCTTGATAATAAAAATTAAAAAGAAATAGTTTGAAAATCAGTTTTTTAAAAAGTTGGCAGATTCATTCCCTAATAATGATTTATCTTTCTTGCATTTTTATAGTTTTTGATAACAGAACACATACAGGTCCATTTATAAATTAATATTTTCCCATGTCATAAAATGGGAAGTCTGAGCTCTGTTTTCCATAATGCTTGAGAATTGGGGATGAACCAGGGTGAGCTGTGTCAAAAAGAAGACAGTTACATATAGCTCTGCTGAAAACTGCATCAAAGGATTAGGAGCCTGAGTGGCGTAGGAGGCTAATGCTCCTACTAAGGCAGCATTTAACATCCAGCTGCCTGCAATTACTGCGAGTTCAATTCTCACCAGGCTCAAGATCGACTCAGCCTTCCATCCTTTCTAAGGTGGGTAAAATGAGGACCCGGTTGTGGGGGCAATAAGCTGACTTTGTATAAAATATACAAAAAGTATGAAGGCTATTGCTTAACGCATTGTAAGCTGCCCTGAGTCTCTGGAGAAGGGCGGCATATAAATATAAATAAATAAAAAATTTTTAAAATTTTAAAAAAGAATTTAGAGAAGATTTTTCTGATTCAAATGCTCCTTTAAAGATACAGTCAGGTCAAAATTAACAATTCCCTAAGCAATTTAGCATGCAACTAGACTGAAGATGCAGTTTATTAAATTATGAGGAAAAAAATAAAGGTTGGCAATGTTGACAAGAACTTTTGGAACTGAAATTAAATACTTGGAACCATTAAGCTGCAGAGTCTGCTCTACTGATTGTAACAACAGCAGCGGCAACAACAAAAAACCCAACCTAACAGACAAAATATGTTTGGTTCTACTTTCAAGTGACAATTTGAGATCAACAGTTAAATAGCAAACAAACAAACAAAACAACAACCCACTGTGGCATAGCTTGAAATTTGGACTCGGTTTGGGAAATATTCTCTTTATTGTGATAATTGTAGTGTGTCTTCTGTTTTGGTATACATAACAGATGGTACACTTAAGCCTATTGGCTCCTTCAACTACCTGTTCTTCTTGCAGTCTTTCAAACACGTAGTAATTAATCTAAACTAAAATGGTGTCACTTATAAAATACCTGAAATGAATTAAAGAGTCATAGCATTCAGCTGCCATGCTGGGCAAGCTTAAAATACTTGTTTCATTGTATAATAATTACTCATTCCTTTGGTTCATAAACTCTCTTCAAGATATAAAAAGGAAAAAATCACTGTGTGATCAAATAAATTGAAATCTTCTTAAGTGTGAATCAAAGGCATAGCATTAACAAGCAACTTATATTGAAGAAAACATGTTGCTGTGTGCCATGTGTCACTTTGGCATTTTTTTAAAAAAAGGGGTATTTTTTTTCCCTCGAGAAAGAGTTTGCCCTCGATCCTCTTCATCTTACAATAGAACCAGTTATGCTGTTGCACTACAGCTAAATACAGACACTCTTACTTTCATTGTGCAAAGATTGCTTACCTCTCATTATAGGCAGCTGATGGAAAAACAAACACTAAAGCATATGGGGATGGTTTATTTCTTTACAAGTTAACTAGGAGACAATGTTGGGTGGATTTCACCAAATCAGATACTGCTGTCATTTCACAATACAGGAAATTTGGAAAAAGCATAGCAGCTGTTTTAAATAACATTTAGTTCTTATAATGGCAATTGTGGGTAAAACCTTCTCACAAAATAGGGAGCTCATTGTAGCTAAAATTCATTGAAGTTCATTGGACACTTTGGAACTGTGTGAACAGCATATGCTGTATTTTGTTGTACATTTTTTGCCAATCTGTGCAGATATATAAATTATTTTTATTATATTCCAGCTGTATATTTTAGCATACTTAGTATTTGTGTACACATAAGCATCTAGCCTGATCTCTTCTCTGGCTTTGGAGTTTGCCAGGCAATAAAAGACAGTGTTATAGGTGCCCTACACCCCTATTCCATTTCAGGTAACAAAATCTCATGGACAGCAGGTTGCTTTTTCAGAACAGTATTTTCCGAATGAGTAGATGATGATAAAAGATATATCTTTTTTGCCAGCTTTATAACTGTCTTTCATTTTTGCCTGGTTTTAATTTCCTTTTAATACATTAAGAGAGGGGGAGGGAGGAACGGAGGAAGGAAGGAAGGAAGGGTAGATCAATACAGGAATTCCAAATGACATAAAAACATTTTTTGAGAGGGTGCACATTGTCATATTTACAGGAGAGAGATTTATAAGTAAGTGTGTTTTTGCCAGAATACTCTGCAAATACTGAGAATTTCCAATGATAAGTACTTATTCTAGCACTTTTTATAATACAGCAAACTTAAATTTGCTTCTTAAAAGGGCTAAAAGAAGTATACTATATCAATCTAAATAAATGTCTTTTGTTTGGATTTCATTTAGCATATTGTGAGAATCCAGCCATTGTAGGTTCAAAACTATGGTGTTTACCCCCAAGGAAAAATCCAGCTGAAATCTTTAGGGAAAAAAACTTATGTTGAATTTAATTTTTTTAAAAAAATACTTAACCAGATTTACATATTAGATTAAGTACACATCATGTCTTACAGATGATTGATTAAAAAATACAGATATAATTTAGAAAGACAAAGAAATACTAATTATTTTTCTCAGTATCAAAAAGATATGGGAAGTTTGGATCTTATTGTAGTTTCACTGAAGAATCTTCCGTTCAGGTATTCTTAGATTGTAGCTGCATTAGTTCTTGTTGTAATTTTAAGCTGCATTGCCTGCTAAAACCATGTGCTCATGATTTTGTAATAATTTAAATTCTGAGATTTGAGTGAGTATCTCTTTGTCTCTACATATTTGCTGTCTTTATTCAAATCCTGAAAAAAACATATGTTGAATGAGAAGGATCTCTTGGCTCTGGTATCTTAATTCTGTGGTATTGCAGGAAGCAAATAAAGCAGATATTGGTTCATTCAGATATAGGTCTTAATTATCATAGCTGTGTCTTAATTATCAGAATATGATGATTCTGAAATGTAATGTAAATCTGCTTTTAGTATTTATTTCTTGCTTTATTGGTAAGATCTTGCCTGGAGAGCTACGCACAGAAGTTAGAACTACTGACAACATAAAGAAGGGGAAGATTGCTGGAATCTGTGAACCCCGAAAGGTGCAATAATCAATTTTCTATCTGCATTATAATATCACATGCTCCAAAAGGGCAGTGCTTATGACAGAGTAACATGCTGCTGCTTTTGTCATTCTATTGAAAGCAGTGACATATTGCAGACATTATCTTTGAAATTCATTTTTAATGTTTTGTGCAATACAAATTTCCCTGATGAATTTTTACTATCTTGAATAAAGACATTTTAAAAAGCAAGCATATAAAATAATTCAAAGAGGGAGTGTATATTTTTTCAAAGGTTGTGGGTGCAATATACATAATAAAAATGGATGAGATGGGGATGCATTTCTACAATATCCCTTGATTTCAAGTATTCATTACCCTCTGATATATGGTCCAGAATTGAAAACTTTCTGATAGAATGATAAAAGGTTACATTATAATTTACAGACAAAAGGTTCCTCTGATAGACAGTCCTTATTTATTAACTATTTCATAGTGCTTTTTGTATTGTTATCTAACAATTGCTATCCACAATTGTTTTTTTTATTGAAAAGTTTTACACAAAAGAGATTCCCCCCCCCCCCAAAATTCCCCCCACCCCCCCAACCCCCCCTCCCCCCCCCCCCCCCCCCTCCGACTTCCCAGAACAAAATACAGGGTATTTCAATTACCAATCATAAGCTAAATTAACCTAACTAACCTTAAACTATCAAATCCCCCCCTAGAACCTTAACTCCACTATTAATATCACAATAAATCTAAAGTTTAACATTCATTCGTAAGCTATTTGATATTTTCTTGTCTGGTACTTGTTTTGAATGTAATTAATCCATCTTCTCCATTCTAGTATATATCTCTCTTGCGTATAGTCCTTCAAATACGCTGAAATTTTTGCCATTTCCGCTAAGTTCGTTACTTTCAGTATCCAATCTTCAATGGTAGGCAAAGAGTCCTTCTTCCAATGTTGTGCAACCAACAACCTAGCTGCCGATATTAGATTTAAAATCAATTTAATCTCTAATGATGTACAACCATTTGTTATACCCAGTAAAAACAATTGCGGCGTAAATTTCAACCTTCTTTTCAAGATATTCTGCATCACCCACCAAATTTTTATCCAAAATGCTTTGATTTTCTTACAAGTCCACCATATATGATAATAAGTTGCATCATCACAGTCACATCTCCAACACTTAGCTTGCAAGTTAGGATACATACATGATAATTTTTTAGGGTCTAAATGCCATCTATAAAACATTTTATAGAAATTTTTCCTTAAGTTTTGTGCTTGCATAAATTTAACATTTCTAACCCAGATCTTTTCCCAAGTTTCTATCACCACTGGTTCCTGAAAATTTTGTGCCCATTTTATCATACAATCCTTAACCAATTCCGTTTCCGAATCTATTTCCAATAATGGATTGTATAACCTTTTGATATGCATTTGACTTTGATCTCTAATCTGTTTTACCAGATTTTCCTCATTTTGTATAACACCAATTTTTTGATCTTCCCTCCATCTAGCTTGAAGCTGACCATACTGAAACCAAATATAAATTATCCCTGCTTCTTTCAATACATTTAAGGGTTTCAGTTGTAGTTTACCCCTTTCCATATAAAGGAGCTCATTATAGGTAATCACCTCCTGTTTTTGTTCTATACTTATGTTTTCTATTCCATGTCTGGGATTTGCCCATATAGGTATTTTCTAATTTAACTTATATTGATACTTTTTCCAAACCTTCAGCAAAGCATTTCTAAGTATATGACCTTTAAACACCTTGTCCACTTTTTTTTTCATATAACAAGTAACCATGCCAGCCATATAACAAATCATAACCTTCTATATTTAAAATTCTCTCTTCAGTTAAATTAAACCAATCACTAATTTGTGATAAGACAGCATCTTCATAAAACAATCTTAAGTTAGGCATTTTAAGACCTCCTCTCTCACGTACATCCTGTATAATTTTCAGTTTTATTCTTGGTTTTTTCCCATCCCAGATAAAGGTATTAACCCCTTTCTGCCACTCCCTCAAGCAATTTTGATCTTCCTTTGGAATCAATGAAACAAAAGCTGTTCACTAATTCTTGTCCATCCACTTGAACCTTATTTTTATAGGAAGCTTGTAGAATGTCGTTTCTGATCCTCCTAGTTGTAAAGTAAATCACCACATCTCTTGGCAGCTGCCTTTGTCTTGCCACCCAGGAATTAACCCTGTAAATTTTATCAATTTGAATTTATTTATTTTATTTATTTATTATATTTATATACCGCTCTACTCCCGGGGGACTCAGGGCGGTGTACAGACAAATGATAAAATACATATAATACAAATATTTTAAAGATTGATTAAAATACAATTAAATAATTTGGTCTTAAACCTAAAATTAAAACTCTAAATTTATGAGAGTTTATGAATTGCTACATCATCCAGTCTATCTTCAATTATCACAGCCAAAGCTCCAGCACAAATATCCCTTAAATTTTCATGACCATTTTCTTTTAATCCTCTCAGTCTAAAGCAAATTCCATGGATCTGTATTGTAATATAACCATATCATCATCAACCTTCTCTGTTTTAATCACAATTTCTCCTGTTTTATTTTCCAAATTCAAATTAGCCTCATTAATTTCTTCTACTCTCTGCTCCAGCTGAACAAGGTGTTTTGTCAATCCTGAAACTGATAGGATAATATCTTCTCTTATTTCATTATGCTTTTCTTCCACAACATTTTTAATTGCTTTTATGTCTGCCGCAAATTCTTTAAGTTTCCCATCCATAATTACTGTCTGGTCATTCATAGCTGCACTTTGATTATTCATGGCCTCTTTTATAAATTCTTTAAGTTCTTTTAAAGAAACCTCCTGGGTCTGTGATTCCACTAGAAATTGTGCTTTCTGTGTCACTACTGACACCATTGGGGAGCCTCCTGCACGTTTAGGAACTCCTGGCTTAACTTGTTTAGAAGCCATCTTACAACAAGAAAAAACTCTTTCTCTTTAGCAGCCACAAAGTCTCTTAAACAGTTTTCAGGCAATTTTCAAAAATAATTTTATGATTTATCAAACAAAATAGTCTTTCCTCCAACTCCACCAAACTCCCAGTCCAGCAGCTATAATCCACTCTCAGAGCGCAATTCTCAGCAAGCACTTTCGTTTCTAACTTTCACTTTCACGCTCACAACAAAGGCGCCATCTTCCAGCCTCCAACACAAAAGGATTCAATTAGAAACAATGTAGCCCGGAGCTAAGCATTGATACTTGCGAATTACTTGTTCTCCTGCTTCCGCTCTGTCTGCTCTTGGGCTCAATCAATCTCCCTTTTGACAGCAGAGTTGGTCGCAATGTCTGGCTCTGTTTAAAACAGAGTTGTCCCGGATCCGGAGCTTCAGTGGGTTAAATGGGGAGCTCTCACCCTCCAAGCCCCTGGAGTTAATCCAGAGGCTTTCAGGGAGCTCTACCCACACCCACTGGCTCGCCTCTCCTTCTTCTCCTGATGGAGAGGTTTTGAAGCTGCCAGACAGCCGTTTAGGCGGCTTTTACGCAATCGCGGGGCTGGCGGTCCACTAAGACCATCTGCAATGCCGACGGTGCCAACTGGAAGTTCCGCGGTGCCAACCGGAAGTCCGCTATCCACAATTGTTATCCATACTATTAATATATTCTGTTGCAAGTACTGTTTTATTATAGTTTATTATTAGTATTCTATCAGACAGGTAGGTTATATATGCTTAGGAAGCACACAAAAGAAACAAAGTTAAAGATGGAAGAAGAAATATTTAAGGACTAAGAGGAAATAATCAAGCACTAATTTCTAATGTTATAAATTTTTTTTAATTGAAAAAGTTTTAAAAGTTTTACATACATTTTCTCCCCCCTCCCCAACCGCCCCCCCGACTTCCCAGAGCAAATACAAAATAAAATAAAATACAGCTCAAATTCTCTAAATTAAACTCCATTTCAGACTTATCATAATCATAATCATTAAACAAATAGATAAAAGGAAAGCAAGTCTTCTTTCTTCTTATTCCATCTAATTCAACAAAATTAATATCCATTCATAATTACAACAGCTAATAAAACAGTTAAGTATTACCTAATTAAACCTATCTTTACTCAATTTAGCTATTTAATGCTTAACAAATTATTAGGTCTATACAATTTAACAAGATATTTTATAACTTCTTTCATTGAAAAAAAAAGAAAAAAAAAAGGAACCCTCATTCAAAAACCCCAGATTTAAAATAAAATGTTATATAAACTCTTCCGTCCTCCACTTTTAAACCATAAAGGTCCAATTATAATTAAAGCACTTAATAAAAAATAATATTTTTTTTGAATTAAAAAATAATAATCAAACTTCTTATTAATTTATCAATACATATTAACAAATCAGCTAAAAACATCATTTATTAACTATATCAAACATTTAAATTCTTCATACTAGATTAAACCGGTTGCTAATCTTCTTGTCTTCACATCCTCCAACAGCATTTAGAATATCTTCATTTGCATCTACCCACCTAAATAAAAATTGCTTCTTTATATAACCCCCCCCCCCCGAGTGACTTTATAATTGTATTTGAAATAATATCCATCAAATCCAGTCAAAAATTAGATTAATAAATTCATCAGACGTGTTAGGGAAACCACCAGATCAACTGCAGTTGCCCTAGGTCCATAGTCCTTTTGCCTTATATTTATTACCATCAGTCAGGAGACTCCAATTTACTATATTCAATAAAACTTCTGCGATTGCAATTAAGTCCAAATTTGTTACAGTCCTTAATAAAATATTCCAAATCATTCAAGTCAGGGCATATTTTACAGCCCAACCCACCAGCATTGCAGTGATCTGTTTATTCTTCTCAAAATATTCCAATATTTTGAGTAGGTTGCCTCCTCATCGTCGCTCATCGCTTAGATAACTGGCATTAAACTGCTGTCTGTTTTTTTTCCCACAAGTTCAAAATCTTTAAACAGCTAAACAATACTTTTTAAGGACCATCATCTCATCAAGCAGGGTTATTTTCCATTTTTCCAATCTTTCTTCTTTTCCTTTTTACGAACTTTCTTTTTAACTTTGAACCCTCTGCCTTTTTTAACTCCAGTAAAATTTTGCAATTTTTGGGATTGCATAATATAAAATTTTTGGAGAAATATAACTTCTTTTGGAAACAGCTCTTTAAATGCAGATTGGTTTTTATAAAAAAAAATTCGTGTAACCAAAATCTCATCAGCTTCCAAGATTTCTTCCTTATTCTGCACAGCCTCCATCTTTCTCTCCTTGGTGATCTGTTGTTGTACTTTTCCATCTCCCAGCTCTTCGTTCAATCCCCCACTGCTAGATTGCAACTCAGTATTTCCATGTGTTTCATTGTTTCCAGCTTGAAAAGCTTGAAATATAGTATCAATTCTTTTCAATAAAGCAGAGGTAATTGAGCTCAAAGCTTCCTCAAAGTCAGACCATTGAGGGTTAATTAACCCTCCTTTGCTTTCTTTGCTTTCAAAAAGACCAGCCATCTTGCCCCCCTTCTTCCTTCCCTTCCAGAAGGACAGAAAAAAAAGAAAAAGAAAAAAAAAGAGTATCAAGAAGGAAAAAAAAGACCCTTTACAATTTGTAATTTGAATTGCTGCTTCAATTATTATTATTACATCCTTTCTTGTTTCATCCACTTTTCAAAAAGGAGTTTTACGTTTCAAACAGGGGCTTATCAATAATTACTTTTAACTTTCACTTCTTCACGCCCCATTAAAACTCAAACGCCATCTTGCTTTCACTTTCAGCTTAAAAAAAATCTTTTAAAGAGAGTAAATCTTTGGAGTTAGAAAGAAAAAAAAATACTTGCTGTTTCATTCATGCTGCTTGTGCTCCGCCAGCTTTATTCAGAAAGTATTTGTTTAAAGTTAATTGTTGGGATGGTAACGACATCTAGCTCTGCAAAGCAGAGGCATCCAGGGTCCGGAGTACTGACAGGCTTAACGGGGAGCTCTCATCTTCGAGCGCTAGATTATGGGTAAAATCTGGCACTCTCAGGGAGCTCTACCCTACCCGTCTACTCACTTTCCCCCCTCATACCAGGGGGAAAGTTTCCAAACCGCAAGACAGCTGATAGTCACTGTTCTTTGCAGTTCTACGGAGCCCTGGGCTGGCGCTTCAAAAAGAAGCGTCTAGCGATGTTGCAGTCCCAACGGAAGTCCTCTAATGTTATAAATTTTATAATGGTTAGTTGGGGTAGTTTTCTACAGTTAAACAGCTCTTGAAGTTGCCTAACAACTGAGCCTTTCTAAAACTGGCTGTAATGTTGCCAAAAGTTGCTGGTATTATAGATTCTGCTGTTCTTCCTCACAAGGCTGTTGGTAAGTGTAATATTTTCTACTAGCAGTGGGTTATGTAATTCATCTTGGCCATAGTTAAAGGGAAAGAAACACAGAAAAAGAGGTCATGATAGGTGCTTTCCCCTCTGAACCAAAAGTGCCATAATATGCTCTTGGTATTTATCATGTTTATCATCCGTATGTCACATTAGCTTTGTTTCAATGCAACATGGCAAAGTTCAGTTTATTTCATTTTAGAAGAAAGAATTTGGAAGGCCATATTTTAATTTCTTTCTGTAACTAATTAAAATATTCTAAAAGTGTTTTGAAAACCTACTTGGTGCCAAGTGGATGAATTTTGTTGGATGATGAAAATTTCCTAGCACATGACACTTGAGCAAACAAATACTAAACAGGAATAAATAAACTCAATCTTTTCTTCATAGAGAGGGCTTGCACTCACAAGTCCTTTTCCATAGGAGGCTGCAGTTCACAAATTTGATTGGGCAAGAGAAAAGAAAGTTCTATTTCCATTCTCATAAGAACCTGGTTGAACATTCCATTCTTTGAGCCTTAATTGCATCTTTTCATTATTCTTATGTTCCACTACATATTCTAGAATCCGTGGCAAAAATAGTGCTTTGAACTGCCCTAGTCTAAAATATAGCTGTAATTTTATAGGCTGTTCATGAAATATTTCTCCTGAACATTCTTATTGTTCTATGTTTAACCATAGGAAAGCATAATTAATGTCAACTTATTCAAGATGCTGAGTTGTTACTTCCCTCTGGAAAAAAAATACCCCTCTGGAATCTTCTCAAATATTTTAGAGAATCTGACTATAAATTGAATGGAACAATGCATTATGAATAAAAGAACAATCTGTTGAGGGGTTAGAGCACAGTTCTCAGAGGAACCAAAGGAAGATAATCCAACCCAAGATGATGATAAGAGAACAAAAAAGGAAGGAATTCATCCTACAATATGAAATTAATAGATTCTTAGTTATTTCTTTTTTACAGCAGTATCCTCTAAGATTGCTCTAGGGTGGCATTTCAAAAATGCAAATATTTGTTGACTGCTATTAAAATGAGAGACCTTAAATTAAAGTCTACGAAATTTAAAAGCAAGTTTCCATCTTCTGGCAATTTAGGGCAAAACATAAACATGACTTCAGTATGCATTGGATTTTTCAAATTCATGTGGGACAAGGGAAAAAGGTGAGTTCTCTAGTATTGCAGATTTGATTAATATTCAGACAGAAAAATGTTAGAAGCAAATGAGAACCTACATGAAATTTGCATTGTGGAAGGGTTTTGGCAGATTTCTATTCGCTTTCCTAAAACTGAGCCCTTCCTTCCTCCCTCCCTCCCTCCCTCCCTCCCAATTTTGTTACATGGAGATATCCATTTGGAGAATAAGTTTTCCATGCTTCTGTATGTGTATTATTGATTGGTCTGTTCATTTATCAATAATGTTATTATGAGATGATGATTACAGCTATAATTGTTACAAGGATACATGGAATAAGATTAACTATAGTATTTGTTGCAATATTTTAGTTTAGTTTAAAAAGCAACAATAATTAGTTTGAATATAATCTCCAAAATTAAATCTACCTTGATTTTCTTTATCAGTTTTCATTCTACCAACTTTATTATATTTTTCAACAATACTCATTGCACAACTCTTCTAATTTCTTTTTCTTTTTTAATAAAAGGAAATTTCAGATTTGCTTCAGAATTTAGATTTCAGGAATTAAGAATTATTCAGAGTATTTCATGTACATTTAGGGTGATTGGCAGATAATAGAAAGTGGCAGCACCTCCATTTCCAGTTGATCTTCCATTTGTTTCTGTCAACTTCCTGCTCATTTTGTTCATATCTACCCAGTGTCTGAATACGTTTTCTGTCTTGAAATTGAAATACTAACATCAACATATTAATGGATAATTAAAGGTTTTATTCTTCTTTGCTATTTAATACCAAAGCTGCAATCAATTGTTTGTTATTTTTACAAACAAGGCAAAATTGTTTCTCCAGCTAAAGCTGAATTTCATTTAGTTTTGCTAATTTTTGTACTCCAATTTTATTTTTTAACGTATTTCCTTTTATATAGTTTTTTAAAATTAATGGTTGTTGAATTATTGTTCAAAATATTGTTCTTTGTTAGATTTCTCAATTATAAATGATAAATCCAAGGATAATTTTTACATTTAAAGGGAGAAAGAATTTCTCCCTTTATAAAAAAAATTATTAAAAATTGCGTATAAAAAATTATACGCAATTTTAAAAAATTGTATATAATCAAAAGAACTGGTCCAGAGTTTTTAAAATTCACAAAGTTTGTAGTTTCCAAACTTAGCAAAATAAATACATGTCAACAATATTCTATGTTGTCTTACTAAAAACGGTAGTATCCATTTGTACATTTTGAGTTCTTTTTAAATAAGTAATTCTTTTTACTTAAGCTAGACAAAATTGATTGCTTTTCTGGTTAAAACTTTGAGATTGTTAAAAAAAAACAGTGAGAATGTCACACAAACAAAAAAGAAAGGCCATCTGGATATCAATCATATTGCTTCTGAAATTCTCTAAGAGCCTGTGTTGAAGATTATAAAAAAAGGCATATAATACCATTGCTTCCCTGTTTTAATAGTCTCTCCTCTATCTCTCTCTTTATTTGTACAACAGTAAATAAACTTTGATGCTGAAATGCAGTTTCTAGCTTAATCATTCCTTTATAGGAATTCCATTGTACATTGTTTCATGGCAGCTGATAATGCTAAACAAAACTAATCTTTGATTACATGATAAAATAATTGGATAAGTAATATGTCACTATATAAATGCACAGTTGATGTTTAAAATTCAGCAGTATTAAATAAATTATGAGATTCTGAAGAAGAATTTGGTGGAAGTACAGTTACAGATAATCCTTAATGTACAACAATTCATTTAGTGACCGTTCAAAGTTACAACGGCACTGTAAAAAGTGACTTATGGCCATTTTTCACACTTACAACCTTTGCAGCATCATCATGATCATGTGATCAAAATTCTGATGCTTAGCAATTGGTTCATATTTATGACCATTGCTGTGTCCTAAGATCATGTGATCACCTTTTGCAACCTTCTGACAAGCAAAGTCAATGGGGAAGCCAGATTCACTTAACAATCAGATTTCTAATTTATCAACTGCTGTGATTCACTTAACAACTGTGGCAAAAGAGGTGGTAAAATGGGGCAAAACTCATTTAACAAATGTCTCACTTAACAACTGGAATTTTGGGCTCAATTCTGATAAGTCGTAAATCGAGGACTACCTGTATTGGCAACCTGGATCCTACATTTACAATATTGTCATCTCACATATGGTTACCAATTAGTTTTGAATGATCTTTTTTTGTAGTTGAAAGTGCGCAAACTACTGCCAAATTATTGAGATTTTTATAGACTTTCATAAAAAGGTTTGTGAAAATGTTTTAATATTTCCTTTCAAGAAACACACAGAGACACAAATACACACTGTGACCCAGACTAGGAAGGAATCTGCTTTGCACACTGTTGGCTTAAAGGAATTTTCCATGTTTTTCATTATGGCAAAGATACTAGTGGTGACAAGCTTCATATTTAAGTGACTATTTCTTCAAAGCTGTTACGTTTTATTCCCTCTGAAAGAAAAATGATATAATTCTGTGTTACTTGGGTAAATAAACAATTGAAATGCATGATGCATTTGTTTGGAGATGATCTTCCCTCTGTCCATTTCAAACTACTCTCAGTCATATGCTTCTGTCATGATTTAGAGACAAGTGCATTCATATTTGCTAAATTACTAGCAAGCATTTTCACAAGGAAATAAATCCAGTGTTCTACTAGAAATATTGGGGGAGTGGAAAGGGAAAGGTGGATGATGCTCATGTTGTGTGTGAGAGAGGAGAACATAAATGAAATTTCAGATGCATAAGACATACAGGGACCTCATTACCTGTATAAGCAGGAGATATGGCTTATTTTCTCTTTGGAATGGTGCTTACAACACGCACACAAAGAATCAAAACTAAAATCTTATCCTAACTATACCATGCTTTCTGGCTCTGCATGTATGCAAAGAGTATTATGTTGTGGGTTACGGTAGGCAAGAATAGACAGCATAGATACAACAGCATTTATTGACTCAACTGGAACTCTGCACCAACAGGCAATTTCCTGTAATTTATACTCTGGGCCCACAGGGCCTCAACCAATCATAATACTTGAAAAAGCCCGCCCAAATATGAATGTTCTAAGTTTCCCTCCAGTTGAAGTTAATATTTAGGGTTGTCTAAAAGTTAGTTTCACTTTAGCAGGACTTAACACAACTATATGTTTGTTTTGTTTTTGTTTTGTTTTTATTAAATTTGTATACCGCCCTCCTCCCAAAGGACTCAGGGCGGTGAACAGCCACAGAATAAAACACATGGATACAAAAATGTAAAAATAGAATAAAAGCGAATTAAATAATTTGGCTAAGACAAATTTAAAATACCCAATAATTTAAGAAACAAATTAAAATTTACATTAAACAGGGGAAAAGATTTAGGCCAGGCCAGCTTGATGAAATAAAAAATTCTTAAGTGTGCGACGGAAGGTGCGCAGATCCGGGATCGTCCATATCTCTGGGGGGAGCTCGTTCCAGATCGTAGGTGCCCCCACAGAGAAGGCTCTCCCCCTGGGTGCTGCCAGTCGACATTGTTTGGCCAACGGCACCAGGAGGAGCCCCTCTCTATGGGAGCGTACTGGCTGGTGGGAGGCTATTGGTGGTAGTAGGCGGTCCTGTAGATAGCCAGGTCCTAAGCCAAGGAACGCTCTAAAGGTGATAACCAAGACCTTGAAGCGCACCCGGAAGATCACCGGGAGCCAGTGCAGCTCACGCAGGAGAGGTGTTATGTATTCAATACATAATACAGAGTATAGACAAATGCATATGGCTATAGTCCCTTGAGGTGTAAAATGTTGACTGCGCCAACACTAGCAGTAAACAAGTCTGCAATCTACCATACTTTTCGGAGTATAAGACACACTTCCTTCCCCTAAAAGTGGGTGAAATTTGGGTGCATCTTATACACCGAATGTAGCCAAAAACGCGAGGCACAGAGGCGGTAATGGTCTGTGGCAATCCCTGCAGCCTGGAACAGCTGATTGGGGGTATTCCGGGAGGCTGACCCCATCCGCCAATCAGCTGCTTATGCTGAATCAGGCTGCAATAATGTGCTGAAGCTGACCTGGCTGTTCGTTATTTGCTGCAAGGACTGTCAGAGTTTGCAGCAGCAATCACATCAGAAAGCACACACAAGTAACTGATTCAGCAGGATTCAATAACTTCTCTTTATATATAATATAAAGTAAATATACAATACCAAAATCAGGTTTTCCAACACAAGCAAAACACAAGCAGGGGAGAGAAGTTTCAGTTTTAGTTTCAGAGATCAGCACAGCATGCAGCTTTAGAACAGTTGACCTAAGCCATGCCCAGGCTCCTTGCTGTCTCCTTCCTTGTTGATCACACAGCAAATACTATTTCAGTTTCCAAACAGTCCTCAACTCTCTCACACACTGACAGGTCGCTAACCAGATGAATACTGATGGATGCTGGCAGGCAGAGGCAGATTTTTTTTTCTTATTTTCCTCCCCCAAAACTAAGATGCTTCTTATACTCCAGAGCGTCTTAAATGCCGAAAAATACGGTAATTTGGCTAAGATGAGAATGCACAGGAAGAATTACATGGCTCAGGGAACCCTTTTAAGTGATGTTTAATTGTTCTTTTTCTTATCTTTCGATTGCCAGCACTCATAAATATAAAACAGTATCATGTTGTTAAAATGAATAACACAACAGAATTTTTCTGTAATTGTGCTGATTATTCTTAAATAGAAGCTTTTTTCTAGATAGTGTTTGCTTGTCTTAAACATGTGCACCCTGCAAGCCTCTGATTCACCCAAGCACTTTAGTCAGTCTTCCATCCATAGATCTCAGGGTAAGATATAAACAATAAACTAATATTAAAAAACTACAGAATGATGATATACCACCAAATAAATTAGATTAATAGAATTGGGACAGAATCCATAAGCCTAAAATCCATGAACTTTTTGCTCAGTGCCAGAATTGAATTGAATTGAATGCCAGGCAGATCTGTACAAAAGGACTTTCTGTTGTTATAGCATTTCACAGAAAACTTCTCTTCTACAATTTGCATATTTAATTCCCAGTCAATTTTCAGTTATATTCTTTCGCTGAATATGTTTAAATGAAGTCTAGAAAATCTTTGGCAGATGTTTTAAACAGATGGCTTTCTAGTCTCTATTTAAACATATTCTGCCACTCGCAATATATTCTTTCGTTCTTTCATTTTTATTTTTTTAGTATTGTTTTAATGCTTTATTTGTTGATCTATGACTATAATAAAGATTGATTGAAAATATTATACTCAATAACTCAGTACACACTTGGTTATTCTGACCAACACAGAATAAACTAGAAATGCCATTTCCTTAATTAGTAATAGCAATAGCACTTAGACTTATTGTTAGATAGGGTGAATGAAGAGACGAAGGCTAGGCTCAGACTACTGTTCTTTATTGTAGTTCTGTAACATCCAGCAAACCCTGTTTGACAGCTTGCCCTTATATAGGGAGCTGTCAGGCATCTTATCCAATCAGGTTCAAGTATTTTTCCTGCTTGTTCAGAGGACCTGGGTGAAGCCTATTGCTTCACTGTTAGTATCTAACACTCCTCCTCTCTTAGAATGGTTTATTCCCTTGTATTAACATACATAATTCTGTAAGTAGGCGGGGCTTTTTCGGGCTCTATTCGACCTGCGCAGCTCAGTTGGAATTACGTCGGCAGTCCGTTCAGTAGGGGCTGTTGTTTCTCCCTGTTCTACCAATGGAACTTCTTGGAAACTTCTATGGGGCGTGTCAGCCTCTCCTGGAACCGGTTTGGAGTTGGATCGTCGCTGGATGCTTGGTTCCTCAGGTGAGTCCTCCAGTTCCTTCAGGGTTGAGTTAGCTGTGGAAGGAGTGTTTTGTGAGTCAGGTTTTATTATTTCTGGACTGTTTGGGTACTCCAGCTCTTTTGACGCAGCTGGTTTGAGGTGGCTTCTGAGCTGATCTATGTGTTGCCACCATATTTGACCATCACCTAGCTCTACCCGGTATGATTGGGAGTCTGTTACACTAATTATTTTACCAGGTTCCCACAGAGCTCTTTTAGCATAGCTATGTGCATACACTAGGTCTCCTATATTGAAAGACCTGATTTGGTTTGCTGTGTCAGAGAATTGTTCTGTTGAATAGTTGGGGTATAGTCGGTCTAAGATGGATCTTAGCTGACGGCCCATTAGTAATTCTGTGGGGCTGCAGCCTGTTGTAGTGCTAAGTGCAATATGCTGTACAAGGAGGAATTTATCTATCCTGGCCTGCCAATCTCCTGGCCCCATTCTTAGAGGGCTTCCTTGGCTGACATCACCATTCTCTCCGCCTGTCCATTACTGGCTGGATGGAATGGTGCAGTCAAGGCATGCTGGACTCCCTGTTTGGCTAAGAATCTCTTGAATAGTGTGGCTGTGAATTGGGGCCCATAGGCCATGTATGGCAAATAGTTTACGGAGTACTCTGATCACAGCCTCTGCTGTTGTTGTCTTCATGAGGACTACCTCTAGCCACTTTAAGTAGACTTCCACAATCAGGAAGGTTTGCCCATGCAAAGGCCCTGCAAAATCTAAGTGTATTCTGGACCAGAGTGCTTGGGGCTTTTCCCACTCATGTACAGGGGCTACGAGGGAAGCTGGTCGGGATTCTTGGCAGGGAGAGCAGTTGGCAATCCATTCAGCTATCTCTTTGTCCATGTTGGGCCACCATACATAGCTCCTGGCCAGAGCCTTCATCCTAACAATCCCTGGGTGCCCCACATGCAATGCATTTAATACATTCGTTCTTAGTTTAGATGGAACCACAACTCGGTTCCCCCATAACAAGCAATCCCCTTGCACAGATAGTTCGTGTTGTTTTGCAATAAATGGTTTGAATTTTGCATCTACTGGTGCCTTAGGCCAGCTCCTCCACACCCAGTTCAAAACAGTGCAGAAAACATTGTACTTAGCTGAATGCCTGGCAACCTTGGCAGAGGTAACTGGGCCTGAGACCAGGCAGTCAATCAGGAGAACCAGGATGCCAAGGGTCAGGTCTTCCAGCAAGTCCAGCAACGGGTACCGGCTGAGGACATCAGCATGCCCCAGACTCTTTTCCGGCTGGTGGGACAGCTTGTAGGAGTAGGCTGCAAGGAAAATCGCCCATCTGATAAAATGAGACAAAAGGGCAGCCAGAGTGGGGTGGTCCCCAGCCAAAAGTCCCAATAACAGCTTGTGCTTGGTGATAAGTTCAAACCCCTGCCCATACAAGTACACATGGAAGTGTTTCATTCCAGCCACTGCAGCCAGTGCTTCCCTGTCCAGCTGGCTGTAGTTCCGCTACATGCTAGACAGTCCTCAATTTACCCACCTCGGAAGGATGGAAGGCGGAGTCAAACCTGAGCCTAGTGAGATTCGAACTGCCAAATTGCAGTCAACTGGCAGTCAGCTGAAGTAGCCTGCAGTACTGCATTCTAACCACTGCACCACCATGGCTTCTAATAATTAGAAATTATTTATTTATTAAATTTATATGACACCCATCTCATTATCAAATGATACTAGCTCATATTGCTAACTCATACTCATTTTTTATCAGCTCTTAAGGCAAGTAGGCCTTAAAACAGTTCCTTTAACAATACTGGTGCAATTTTATAATTTAACAGTAGGAAATGATTCTTTAGGGTTGCAATATTGAGAAAGGAGTTGAGAAAATGATAGTTTCTATCTCTCACAGCAACAATTATTCCCTTTCCCTCCATTTTTGCTACATAACTAGGTTGCACTGAATAGCATATCCAATAACAACAGTGGAAGCCATTTTAAAGCCTACTTGCAACCCTCTAGAAATTACTGTCCCGGATTTCCGGTGGGATCGCGACATCGCCGGACGCTTCTTTTTGAAGCGCCAACCCAGGGCTCCGTAGAACCACAAGAACAGCGACTATCAGCTGTCTTGCAGTTTGGAAACTTTCCTCCTGGTAAGAGGTGGGAAAATGAGTAGACAGGTGGGGTAGAGCTCCCTGAGAGTGCCAGATTTTACCCATAATCTGGTGCTCGAAGATGAGAGCTCCCCGCTAAGCCTGTCAGTACTCCGGACCCTGGATGTCTCTGCTTTGCAGAGCTAGATGTCGTGACCATCCCAGCAACCAACTTTAAATAAATACTTTTTGAATCGAGCTGGCGGAGCATAAGCAGCATGAATAAAACAGCAAGTATTTTCTTTTTTTTAACTCCAAAGATTTACCTTCTTTAAAAGATTTTCCTTAAGCAGAAAGTGAAAGCAAGATGGCGTTTGAGTTTCAACGGGGCGTGAAGAAGTGAAAGTTAAAAATGATTATTGCCAAGCCCCTGTTTGAAACGTAAAACTCTTTTTTGAAAAGTGGATGAACCAAGAAAGGAAGTAATTATAATAACTGAAGCAGTAATATAAATTACAAATTGCAAAGGGTCTTTTTTTTTCTTTTTGATACTTTTTTTCCCCTGTCCTTTTGGAAGGGAAGGAAGAAGGGGGGCAAGATGGCTGGTCTTTTTGAAAGTAAAGAACGCAAAGAAGGGTTAATTAACCCTCAGATATGGTCTGATTTTGAGGAAGCTTGGAGCTCAATTACCTCTGCTTTATTGGAAAAAATTGATACTATATTTCAAGCTTCTCAAGCTGGAAACAATGAAATACATGGAAATACTGAGTTGCAATCTAGCAGTGTGGGATTGATTGAAGAGCTGGGAGATGGAAAAGAACAACAACAGCCTATAGTAGTTTTTTGGGGGGAGAGAAAGATGGATGCTGTGCAGAATAAGGAGCAAAAAATTTTGGAAGCTGACGAGACTTTGGCTACACGAATCTTTTCTTATAAAATCCAACCTGCATTTAAAGAGCTGTTTTGAGAAGAAGTTATATTTCTGCAAAAATTTTATAATATGCAATCCCAAAAAATGCAAAATTTTACTGGAGTTAAAAGAGGCAGAGGGATCAAAGTTAAGAAAAGAGTTCGTAAAAAGGAAAAGAAGAAAGACTGGAGACATGGAAAATAACCCTGCTTGATGAGATGATGGTCCTTAAAAAGTATTGTTTAAGTGTTTAAAGATTTTGAACTTTTGGAAGAAAACATCCAGCAGCTTAATGCCAGTTAACTAAGTGATGAGCGACGATGAGGAGGTAACCTACAGCTGTATTGGAATATTTTGAGAAGAATAAACAGATCACAGCAATGCTGGTGTGTTGGGTTGTGAAATATGCCTTGACCTGAATGATTTGGAATATTTTATTAAGGACTGTAATAAATTTGGACTTAATTGCAATCGCAGAAGTTTTATTGAATATAGTAAATTGGAGTTTTTCTGTTTGATGGTAATAAATATAAGGCAAAAGGACTATGGGTCTAGGGCAATTGCAGTTGATCTGGTGGTTTCCCTAATACGTCTGATGAATTTATTAATCTAATTTTTGGCTGGATTTGATGGATACTATTTGAAATACAATTATAAAGTCACTCGGGGGGGGGGGGTTATATAAAGAAGCAATTTTTATTTAGGTGGGTAGATGCAAATGAAGATATTCTATATGCTGTTGGAAGATGTGAAGATAAGAAGATTAGCAACTGGTTTAATCTAGTATGAAGAATTTAAATGTTTGATATAGCTATTAAATGATGTTTTTAGTTGATTTGTTAATATGTATTGATAAATTAATAAGAGGTTTGATTATTATTTTTTAGTTAAAAATTTTTTTTTATTAAGTGTTTTAATTATAATTGGACCTTGATGGTTTAAAAGTGGAGGACGGAAGAGTTTATATAGTATTTTATTTTAAATTTGGGGTTTTTGAATGAGATTTTTTTTTGTTTTAAATGAAAGAAGTTATAAAATATCTTGTTAAACTGTATAGATCTAATAATCTGTTAAGTATCTATTAGCTAAATTGAGTAATGATAGGTTTGATTAGGTAATACTTAATTGTTTTATTAACTGCTGTAATTATAAATGGATACTAATTTTGTTGAATTAGATGGAATAAGAAGAAAGAAGACTTGCTTTCCTTTTATCTATTTGTTTAATGATTATGATAAGTGAGAGATGGAGTTGAATTTAGGGGATTTAAGCTGTATTTTATATTTTGTATTTGCTCTGGGAAGTCAGGGGGGTGGTTGGGGAGGGGGGAGAAAATGTATGTAAAACTTTTTAAACTTTTTCAATTAAAAAAAAAAGAAATTACTGTCCCTATCCCTTTCCATAGCCTTAATTTTTAAGTAGCCTGATTTCAAAGAAAAAAAAACAACCTTTGATGAGGGAAGAAAACTCTAATTGCCATTCAATTGTTTTTCTATTTTCAAGTGAGGGACAAAGTCTGAGGAAAAGAAATGAGACAGAGACAGAGGTGGGTTGCTCCCGGTTTGCACCTGTTCGCAAGAACCAGTAGTAAAAATTTGTAGTACTTTGGAGAACCGGTAATAACATTGGCTGGCCACACCCCCAAACCGGTCCCCAGTCCGGTCACCGCTTGCTTACCCCGCTCACTTCATCAGAGGCTTTTTAAAAAAACTTTTAAAAACATTTTTTCTACAACCTCTTCGGCCAAAAAAATGGTTTTAAAAGTAAAAAAAAAGCCTCTGATGATCACACAGCTTAGCTGGGAGTGTCAGAGGCTTTTAAAAGCATTTTTTTTCCACAACCTTTTTGGCCGAAGAGGTTGTAGGAAAATAAATACCTTTAAAAGCCTCTGACGATCCCAGCTGAGTTGCCTGATGTGAGAGGCTTCTAAAAGCATTTTTTTCTGCAAACAATGCCTTTAAAAGCCTCTGGCGATCCCAGCTGAATTGCCTGATCATCAGAGACTTTTAAACCTCTTAAGGCTGTAGAAAAAAATGCTTTTAAATGTTAAAAAAAAAAAAAGTTGGCCACGCCGACCCAGTCACATTAAACCCTACCAAGCCACGCCCACAAAATAAGCCACACCCACAGAACTGGTAGTAAAAAAATTAGAACCCACCCCTGGACAGAGAGTGAGTTTTGGAAACAGTGTCTCAAAATAAAGGTGGAAAGCCTGTGGGCATATTTAAGCTGAGACTAGTTTGAAAATCTCAGCCATCAGAAGGAGAGGTGACTCTTAGATTCTGTCTTCCTTGCCTTTGTAGAGTTATGCATGTTAAAAAAACTATTTAAATTAAGACTGGAAGTAAGACAGCACTGACTACAATTGTAGGAACATGTTTTAGAAAGCCACATGAGTTGAAATACAATAAGCTGCAACATTCAACCCTGTTGCTCCCGAGGATGTGGACAGGATATTGGGGTGGCTGAACGTGACCACATGTTTATTGGACCCGTGTCCCTCCTGGTTGGTACTGGCCTCCCGGGAGGTTATGCGAGGCTAGCTCCAGGGAATTATCAACACTTCCTTGGGTGAGGGTGTCTTGCCATCTGCCTTGAAAGAGGCGGTGGTGAGGCCCCTCCTCAAGAAGCTCACTCTGGATCCGGCTATTTTAGCTAACTATCGTCCAGTCTCCAACCTTCCGTTCGTGGCGAAGGTTGTTGAGAGTGTGGTGGCGCGAAAGCTTCCCGGGTACCTGGATGAAGCTGTCTATCTGGACCCGCGCCAGTCCGGCTTCAGGCCTGGGCACAGCACAGAAACGGCATTGGTCGCGTTGGTGGATGATCTCTGGAGGGCTCAGGATAGGGGATGTTCCTCTATCCTGGTCCTGTTAGATCTCTCAGTGGCTTTTGATACCATCGACCATGGTATCATGCTGCGCTGGTTGGAGGGGCTGGGAGTGGGGGACACCATTCTACGGTGGTTCTACTATCTCTCGGACCAGACACAGTCGGTGTTGGTAGGGGGGCAGAGGTCGACTCCGAGGCACCTTGTTTGTGGGGTGCCGCAGGGATCGGTCCTCTCGCCCCTTCTCTTCAACATTTATGTGAAGCCGCTGGGTGAGATCATCTGTGGCTTTGGGGTGGAATTCCATCAGTACGCTGATGATACTCAGCTGTACATCTCCACCCCAGGCCATTCCAACGATGCCCTTGAAGTGATGTCCCGGTGCCTGGAGGCTGTGCGGATCTGGATGGGGAGTAACAGGCTTCGACTCAACTCCTCCAAGACCGAGTGGCTGTGGCTTCCGGCGTCCTGATATAGCCAGCTGGTGCCATCGCTGGCTATTGGGGGCAAGTTACTGGCCCCCACGGAGAGGGCCCACAACTTGGATGTCCTCCTGGATGCACGGCTGTCTTTAGAAGAGCATATGATGGCCGTGGCCAGGGGGGCTCTTCATCAGGTTCGCCTGATTCGCCAGTTGCGTCCCTTTCTGGATCGGGACTCCTTACGCACAGTCACTCAGGCACTCGTCACTTCCCGCCTGGACTACTGCAATGCTCTCTACATGGGGCTTCCCTTGAGGTGCACCCAGAGGCTCCAGCTTGTGCAGAATGCAGCTACGCAGGGGATTATGGGAGCGAGGGGGTGCTCCCATGTGACACCTCTCCTGCGTGAGCTGCATTGGCTCCCGATGGACTTCTGGGTGCTCTTCAAGGTGTTGGTTACCACCTTTAAAGCGCTCCATGGCATCGGACCTGGGTATTTAGTGGGACCGCCTTCTGCCGTCAACAGCCTCCCACCGGCCAGTACGCTCCCACAGAGAGGGACTCATCAGGGTGCCGTCAGCCAGGCAGTGTCAGCTGGCGACCCCCAAGAGGAGGGCCTTCTCTGTTGGCAGTACCTGCCCTCTGGAACGATTTGCCCCCGGAGATACGGAGGATACCAGATCTCCGGGCTTTTCGCCATGCCCTAAAATAAATAATAACAATAATTTTGTCTGGGGAATTTTTTTGGCCCTGATGAATTGCAAACCCGTTGGTAAATGTAATTCTTTTATATTTATTTTATTTATTTTATTATTCATATTTCTATGCCGCCCACTCTCCGAGGACTCTGGGTGGCTTACACCAAAGACAGTATACTAAATAGCATATTGCCCCCAACAATCTGGGTCCTCATTTCTTATCTTTTCTTTGAGCAGAGAAAAATGAAAGGGGAAAGTAATGCTGGAAAGTCAGTACTTGGTCTTTTGATGGCCCATCCCACCACAGAGTAATGACAGATGGAAGTTTTACTGTTACCCAGATGGAAGTATTCAGTTTGTTGGTAATTCATCATAATTAGAATTTTCATATAGGCTTTTATGCTTGCATAATTTATCTCACAATTTATAAGTTGTCAGCAGTGGGGGGATTCAAGTAATTTAACAATCGGTTCTCTGCCCTTATGATTTCTTTCAACAACCAGTTTGCCAAACTGCTCAGAAAGTTAACAATTGGTTCTCCCGAAGTGGTGCGAACTGGCTGAATCCCACCACTGGTTGTCAGTATTCCTGAATGATTCAAACAGTGATAATATGCACAAAGAATCACCTAGAACTTAACCTTTACTTACTTGCCCAGTGAATTCCTGCTCTGCCAAAGCTTCAGAATGCCAAAAAATATTTCTTGGGTAGAGTTTCAATCACTTTGTTATTGCACTATACTCTTCTGCAGAATATTTGTGTAAAGAAATAAAAATTAAAAGTTTCTGCCTTGCTTTCAGGCATTGTCTCACTTGTTTAATTTATGTTGCTTAGCATATCTCCCACATCTCTGTCCCAAGACATCAAGAGGGTGTTATGTTCCCTTTGTAGCTTCATATGTTACTGCCTACATCTGCCATAGTTTTTCCCAATTTATTCTGCAAATGGTTTAACTCAAATTTTTATAAGTGCCAATCACTTGATTTATGGTTGCTCCTATTTAATTCTGAATTCATTTTTTGATAGTGTCCTCACAGATAATTGGGAGGCTTCATTACAGGGGATAATATTCCCCTTCCTCTTTTTTCCCCACTGCTGATATCAACTAATGTTGAAAATAAAACATAATTATATGACAAGTAACTGTAAGTAGTATTATTTTCAGAATATTTAGAGTAGTTCATACTTACATAAGGAACCAAACTTCAGTAAATGTTGTGAGGTGAAACTTGTTGTTCTTGGGGTATTTAGTTAAAGAATAAGTCTACACAATAGTCTGGATTACGCTAAAATGCAGTGCAATTTTCTTAATGTGTTGTACATACCATGGCATCATATTAAGTTACAATATAACTCTATTTGTTTAGACATAGCACAGCATATAAATATCACAATTATGTTTCTTTTCTTCTTCATTTTTGAATATGTTTTATTGGTACATTTTCCCTTTAAAAACATAAAAAATTCTATGTCTACTTGAACAGCATGTTGTCTGGGCATAATTAATTTTGAGTAAAGGTACAACAATAACCATAATCATACTAGTAATCTTAATAAACATATCAATATTAATCACAAATAATAATACAATTATTTCGTCCATCTTGCGATATTTTGAGTACAAATGTTTATTACCTCTTTAAATTCTTTTTAAATTCTAACCTCTTTTTCTGTTAGTTAACTATTGGTAAAATTTATCCATGTTAAAAAAGTATTCTGTTTCTTCCTTTTCTTTTATCTTAAGTGTCAATCTATCCATCTCAGCACATTCTAATTTTTTTTAATTACACTTTCATCTGTAAGGACCTCATCATTTTTCCATTGTTGTGCAAACACTATTCTTGCTGCCATTACTACATTTAGAATTAAATATGTATTCCTTTTATTATACTGTTCTGGTAGTATCCCCAGCAAAAATATTCCTGGTTTCAAATCTATGTGTTGTTTTATCATTTTTTCTAACCAATTATGTATTTTAGTCCAGTATTTTTTTTGCCTTTGGGCATGTCCACCACATATAGTAATATGAACCTAGTATCTGATTACACTTCCAACATTAATAAGTTTTCAAATAACTTTGTTAACCTCGCTGGTGGTAAATGCCACCTATAAACATTTTGTATAGATTTTCCTTATAGGCCGTTGACATTGTTAATTTACAGTTTCTATCCCACAATTTCTGTCATTTGTCTAATTCTATTGAGTAACCAAAGTTTTTAGCCCATCTTATCATTGTTTCTTTCATTTGCTCTTCTTCCATTTTAATACTCAATAAGTAGCTATAAATTTTTTAAATTAATTCTTCATCTGTCCCTAGTAATATCTGGTCTAGTTTTGTTGGTTCTTTATAGAAACCATACATTCTTGCATTTTTCTCATATCTTGATTGTTTTGCTAGATCGATCCCTTGATTAATCAATTCTTGTTTGGATTTAAGTTACTCTTTATCATTCAAAATGTCCTTATACTTTACAATTTTTTCCATATTAATCACATACGGATGAATCAATGTCTCCATCATGGAGAGCCAGACTGGTATTTTTATATAGTGTCTTTCTTTAATTTTCTCCCAAAGTAACAGTAGTGCATTTCTAACCAGGCAGTACCATTTTCTTAATGTGTTGTACATACCATGGCATCAGTGGTGGGATTCAGCCAGTTCACACTACTTCGGGAGAACCAGTTGTTAACTTTCTGAGCAGTTTGGCAAACTCGTTGCTGAAAGAAATCATTAGGGCAGAGAACCAGTTGTTAAATTACTGGAATCCCACCACTGCATGGCATCATATTAAGTTACAATATAACTCTTATTTGTTTGGACATAGCACAACATATAAATATCACAATTATGTTTCATTAAGGCTACTATTCAGTAGAAGATAGTCAGACCTGTCCTGACTTGGTCCTTTAATCAAGAAAGATTGGCTCCATTCTAGTGAAAGGTATTCTTTTACTGAAAGCCAGGTGGATTACTATATAGTAAAGTCAGAATTGAAGTTCATGGGCCAAAATTTCTCTGTTCAAATTATATTTGAATAAATTGTTTTGGGAACAGTCTCCTCAATGGCGGGCTGGTTAGTGAGCCATTGCATTCCATTTCCAGACTTTGACCTTGAGATGGTGTCATTGGAAGGTACAAGGCATCAGTAGTCTTCCCCCTCCCATCCAGTTCCCTCCCCCCTTAATTCATGGCAGATGGATAGCTAGTGAATGTGAAGCTCAAGTATGTTGGTAGCTCTGACAGAGATGCAGTTTGGTATAGTGGTTAGTGTACCAAACTGGAAACCAGAAGACTGAGTTCTCGTTCTACCATAGGCATGAAACCAACTGGATGATCTTGCACCAGTCACTCTTTGTTAACTCTAAGAAGCAACAGGGCCAAATTAGTTCCAAATTATTGCCAAGGTAACTGTAGGGACTAGTGCGGGCAGGCCCAAAAATCAAGATTGACTTGAATTCCCCTTCCATTAAAAAAAAAATCAGTGGAGTTGTGCAGTATGCTGATTTGAATATATGAGTATGATGTCATGGCACCTATCAGAAACTGTTTAAAGATGCAGCATCTTTTGCCATATCTTCTAATACATGGTCCCAGGAACAGATCCATTTGATTTAAGGGGGCACACCAGTGGTGGGTTGCCCCCGGTTCACACCGGTTCTATAGAACCGGTAGTAAAACCAGCGGGAGGCTCTGCCCACTGACCCCTCAAAATGCTTCTGCGTGAGCAAAGCGAGTACGTACACGCGGTCCCATTGCGAACCGGTAGTAAAGGTAAGTAGAACCCACCCCTGGGGCACACTCTTGCATGCCCTGAATGCTGTTCCTCATTTCATATACGGAACATTAAACAGCCCTATTGTTTAGCTTCTTCTTTGAACCCAGCCATTTATTATGTAATTATTGTGCTATCAGTCATATAGCACCCATCAAAGCAAATCGCTTGAGATAATTCTTACACTCTATGAAGGAGGCTTTCCCAAGGTGGCATCCACCAAATGCGATAAAAGTACATTTCCAAGAATTCCCAGTCAGTGCTAGAAGGACCAAGGAAAGATGCAGAGTTAGAGAGCAGACAGGATAACTCCATGACTGGGATTCAGTCAATTAGGGTATAAGGTTAAGAAAAAGAGAGTAAAAAGGCAGAAAAAATACTTTAGAATGTATGAGAAACATGTAAATCAGTGGTGGGTTGCTACCGGTTCGCACCGAATCAGGCAAACCGGTAGCGGCAGCGGCAGGAGGCTCCGTCCACCCGCTCATGCACAGAAGCTCCCAAAGTTCTCTATGTGGTTCACAAATCCAGTGGTCCATGAGACAATTTTCAGAATTCTCTTTTAGCCATTGTTGTAATCTTCAAAAATGTTCTTGAATTCCCCTGGAAAATCAGCTAAAGAATGTGAGATAGAAAGTTATAAAAATTTGATAAATGAATAAAGTGCCATACTGGGTAAAACAGGCTGTAAAAGATTGGAACATTTGTGACTTGTGGATCATATTGGTTCTGGGAGAATAAAGGTTTAGAAAGCTATTTTATAATGTTGGACAACTAATCTGTCCAGTTCAGAAGTATCTATATTATTTGATATAAGCTCTTTAGTCTTTCCCACTGCCCTAGCAGTCTTGCAGAGTACCATACCATCACTCTCTTAAAGAAACAAAGTACTGAAAAATGCAATCACAGATCCTGAACTAGATGTGTGCTATGTAGTCTCCTTGCTCTTTGATTATGGCTGGCTGGTATTAGAAATTCTGTTGCAGTCTTCTTTCTGTTTCTGTATCTTGCACTTATTTGCTGTAACCGGCTATGATTGGGCCCATAACCTGTTAGAAATTCTGAGTAAAGTTTCCTCCTCCTGTCACAGTAAAGCAGCAGAAAGGCCCATGTGGACTGTGCACTTTGTTCTGTAGTGCTATATACAGAATTTCTAACAACTGGCTATGATTAAACTGATTTGATTATAGAACAGCAATGTAACAATACTATACATATTTTGGAGGCTCAGACAATCTGCTTTCTATTATTTAAAAATTAAATAAAAGACACAGTGACTCAGTTATTTGGATTTAGCACTATTACTGAGTTTACCACTATAAAGTTGTCAGTCTGTTTGTCCCAGTTGTCCCAGTTAAAGAAACAACATTTGGGTCAAATGGATATTTCTATTCCCAGGCTTTGTTCGTTGTATCTCCACTTAAAAGATCTGAGGTAAGCATAAGCTTGGAAACCTAAAGCCAGAGTACACCATACTAAACTACATATATCATTAATTTGATTTGGAATGTCAGCTTCTTAGCTTATATTAAGTACAAAGAAATCTATCCACCTCTGAATCCATAAGTTTTATATTTAAATCACTGGGATTCACTGCATTTGTCTTATGTTTTGGGAAGTCTTTTGTTACCAGCTGCTTCTGGGCAATTAAAGAGCAGCAAAGTGGTATTTGGAATATTCTCTAATATCAAACCACAATCCACTTAAAAGAATAGAATAAATAAGGAATTGATTAGGGTTCATGGAAATTGTTTAGTTTTGGAGGAATTTGCTGTAATCTGCTAATGGCAACAAATGATGTTCAATTTCTGATCCCAAAATGATGACTAGTTATGAAAAAAAGCAATTTACTTCATCCTCCTTGTATTATTTGTGATTTCTTCAAAGCACTCCTTATAGCAATAGCACGTAGACATATATATCACTTCACAATGCTTTACAGTTCTCTCTAAGCAGTTTAGAGTCAGTATGTTGCCCCCAACAATCTGGGTCCTCATTTTACTGACCTCGGAAGGATGGAAGGCTTAGTCAACTTTGAGCCGATTAGAATCTAACTGCCAAACTTCTAGTGGCAGTCGGCAGTCAGCAAAATTAGCCTGCAATACTGCAGTCTAACGATTTCGCCTTATAGGCTCTTATAGGTCCTCTTGGTCTGAATTTGTAAGCAATTTGCTACCAGATGCTCCATCTTCTTAGGCTCGTACCCCTATAAAGCCTAATGTCCCCAAAACATTTATATTTTCTCACCTTAAGTTTAGATCTCACAGTTAAATAATAATATTGATTTAATATTTCAGAGAATAAAGTTTCAAACATCTGTTATTGTAGCTTTCCAGTTGCTGTGTAATGGAATTGCTTCAGCATTCTTAGACTGTTGTACTAGAAATCAGATTAGATCTGTATGTTAATTAGTCTCTCCCTCTCTCTCTCTCTCTCTCTCTCTCTCTGTGTGTGTGTGTGTGTGTGTGTGTGAAAGCAAATATATCAGACTGTTTTGACTTTCACAAATAGGTATAGGGATAATGTTTAAAAAAATGAAATCCAATTGCATTGAGTAGGTACCTGAATTTTTGCAATTACAAAGACCAAGGCTGCACTTTAGACCAGCGGCCCCCAACCTTTTGGGCACCAGGGACCAGTTCCATGAAGAGAGATTTTTCCGCAGACCGGAGAGGGTGTGTGCTGCCTGCATCCCATAGATGGGCCTTCGCTTATTTGTATGGCCTGGTTTCTAGCATGCTATCGACCAGTGTTGATCAATGAATTGGGGGTTGGGCACTCCTGCTTTAGATCATCCACATATAAAATTGATACATCTACATGTGATGTTTCATTCTCTTCAATATGTAACAAGGATAATGATGTTGCTAAAAAAAATAGCTGATTTATAAGTGGAAGCTGATATGTTCATAAATGTATTTCTATTCCCTGCCTTTTCCAGCATAAGGAGAAATTGAATAACATTTATTATTATTATTATTACTGTGACCCCTGAAGACATGGACAGGTTACTGGGGAAGTTGAATGCAACCACATATTTATTGGACCCGTGTCCCTCCTGGTTGGTACTGGCTTCCCGAGAGGTTACACAAGGCTGGCTCCAGAGGATTATAAATGCTTCTCTGTGTGAGGGTTTCTTGCCTTCCGCCTTGAAAGAGGCGGTGGTGAGGCCCCTCCTCAAGAAGCCCTCTCTGGACCCGGCTTTCTAGCAAACTACCATCCTGTCTCCAACCTTCGCTTTGTGGCAAAGGTTGTTGAGAGTGTGGTGGCACAGCAACTCCCGCAGTACCTGGATGAAACTGTCTACTTAGATCTGTTCCAGTCCGGCTTCAGGCCTGGTTACAGCATTGAAACGGCATTGGTCGCATTGGTTGATGATCTCTGGAGAGCTTGAGATAGGGGTTGCTCCTCTATCCTGGTTCTATTAGATCTCTCAGCGGCTTTTGACGCCATTGACCATGGTATCTTGCTGCGCTGACTGGAGGGGCTAGGAGTGGGAGGCACTGTGCTACGGTGGTTCTCTTCCTATCTCTCTGACCGGTCGCAGTCTGTGTTGGCAGGAGGGCAGAGGTTGACTTCAAGATACCTTATTTGTGGGGTGCCGCAGGGGTCAGTCCTTTTACCTCTTCTGTTCAACATTTATGTGAAGCTGCTGGGTGAGCTCATCTGTGGTTTTGGGGTGCAGTGCCATCTTTACGCTGATGATACTCAGCTGTACATCTCCACCCCAGACCATCCCAATGATGCCCTTGCAGTGATGTCCCAGTGCTTTGAAGCCATGTGGATCTGGATGGGAAGAAACAGGCTCTGACTCAACCCTTCCAAGATCGAGTGGCTGTGGCTGCCGGCATCCCAATATAGCCAACTGATACCATCGTTGACTATTGGGACGAGTCATTAGCCCCCACAGAGAGGGCTCGCAACTTGGGTGTCCTCCTGGACACGCGGCTGTCTTTAGAAGAGCATATGATAGCCATGGTCAGGGGAGCTTTCTATCAGGTTCGCCTGATTTGCCAGTTGTGACCCTTTCTAGATCAGGACTCCTTACGCACAGTCACTCATGCCCTCGTCACTTCCCCTCTGGACTACTGTAATGCTCTCTACATGGGGCTCCCTTTGAGGCTCCAACTGGTCCAGAATGCAGCTGTGCGGGTGATATTGGAAACGACATGGTGCTCACATGTAACACCTCTCCTGCTGCACTGGCTCCCGGTGGTCTTCCGAGTACACTTCAAGGTGTTGGTTCTTACCTTTAAAGTGCTCCATGGCTTAGGACCTGGGTACCTACGGGAGCACCTTCTGCAACCGATAACCTCCCACCAACCAGCAAGCTCTCACAGGGTGGGTCTCCTCAGGGTGCCGTCACTAAAGCAATGTTGACTGGTGGTTCCCAGAGGAAGATCCTTTTCTGTGGGGGGCACCTACCCTTTGGAACAGGTTATCCCCAGAGATACGAATGATCCCAGATCTCCGTACTTTCTGTCGTGTACTTAAGACCTTTCTGTTTCACCAAGCCGGGCTGGCATAAATTTCTTCTAATTGTTCTAAATTTTTATGCTGAAGATTCTTAACTAATGAGCCAAATTGACTTAATCATCTTATATTGCTTTATTTCACATTTTATATGTATGTTATTTTGACTGTTCACCGCCCTGAGTCCTTCAGGAGAACGGCGGTATAAAAATTAAATAAATAAATAAATAAATAAAAATTATTGATTTTCATGTCTGAACCTGTGTTGAACTTATGTTTGATAGAAGCCAACTAAATTGTGCTTTATGAACCTGGTTAATTTTAAGCACACCTAAAATCAACCACACTTTAGGATTTGATTAACCTCAAATGGAAAGTTAAGTATCTGATCTGATAGAAAAGGAAGATAATGGGCATTAAATGAAAAACTTAAAAGAATATTAAGGCAATATCAGGCCTTAAATGTAGTCTTTGTGCAAATAAATTACTTGATAATCTTATAAATATATGGAAAAGGAATTAAATTTTCTTTTTGGAAACTTTTTTTTTTTACAAACTTGGTATCCTGTGTACATTTTGACAGTTATGCCCAGTGAACCAGAATGGTATTTGCTTGACTGTTGTGATTTCCCATTTGTGTTCTCCTTTCTTGGATTTTATGTGACTTTGCAGTTATTTGGATGAGCTTGTAGTTTCTCCAGCTAATGTGTTTATGTAACATTCCTCAGTGTAATCAAACATTTTTTAAATAAAATGTGCAACAACAAAGAAGTAAATAATATTTTAAAACTAGTTAACCAGAGGGAACAAATTTGTGAATTATTAAACATATTCCAAAAGTGCCTTTGAAACTTTTATGTAGTTTGTGAAAATATTTGATAATGTTCTAAAAGCAAACAAGTAATAATTCTAGTTGATTTATTATTTGCACAGAGTTGTTTGCCGGAATTTTCAGTATAATCCAATTTGTTCTTTTGCCATGCACCTTCCTTTTTTGTTTGTTTCCCTTGTTTGAAAACTCAGTTTGGTTTATAAAAGTTGTCATAATAATTTTATTTGTCTTTGAGCATCAAACATTTGTTCTTTTATGTCCTACGTTATACATAAGATGAGAATAGACCATCCGTTAGATTTTTTCAGCACATATCTTTATGCACACATGCAATATAAAGCCACTGATATTTAGGATGAAAAGTACATTATTCATTATATTTTATCCTCTGCTGTCTGTGGTTATAGGATATCACATTCTGCATTGTCCACTCATTGCATTGAAGTTTTGATTCTGAAGCTTTGTAATTGGTATTGTATGTCTTTTGATTCCATGGTAGAGGCCTGAACCTAAAACATGAGTATTTCCATGAAGTAGTACATAGCAACCATATTTTATTTTTTAAGACATTTAAACTTCCAGTCTTAATAGCAGGATTTTCTTTCTTTTTTAAAAAAACAAGTTTTATTGGTTCTCTCCCCCGCCCCCCACACACATTCACCTACATCTTTTTTTGAACAGAGTATTGGCCATATCTTATCTTATACAATTAATCAAATTCAAATACATTTTACTCAATTACAGTTTTTGCCAAAATCCTTTTCCCTCTTTTTTAAATCATGTCTCAATATTTCTATGCTAACTTACATAAACCACATCTTCATTTGCCCTTAAATTCTAGTTATTGCTATTTATTCATATTTGTTCTCTTTCATTCTTTAAACAATTCATTCTTTATCTTAATATCTTCATATTTGTTCGGGGTTGCCTTTCTTCTATTTCATCTTTTTTATTGTACAGCAATCTTTTTCCTCAAACCTACCACCTCTCTCTTTTCTTTCCTTCTTACTTTCTCTTTCCCTCCTCTTCTTCTCCTCTCTACTTCCCCTTCCTTTCTCCTTCTCCTTCTCTCTTTCTCCCTCTCTTACTCTCAGTCCTACTCTAATTCCCCTTCCCTTCCTTCCTCCCTTCTCTTCCTTCCCTCTCTCTCCTTCCTTCTCTCTTCCATTTCTCTTCTCCTTCCTTCATCTCTCTCTATTGCCGTATTCATTTTCAATTTTATATTTTCCACTATGGAGTCTAGGCAACCCCGATCTTTCTTTCATTTATCAAATATATTTCTCAAAATTTCCCCTCATCTTTTTAATTATTAGCAGTATATTTCATCTTATTCCATTTTTTCTTTTAAATCTTTACTCAATTTTCCAACCCTTAGACTTTTCAACCCTTAGACTTTTTAACAATATATTTTTTCTACTTTACTTCTTACAAGTATGTCATTTAAATCATTTTTTACATTTCAATTTCATTCAATTTTACATTTAATTTCCATTTTCCATCTTAATTTCAATTAATTTTTATGTTATAATTTATTCTCTCCTTTTAGTGCTTCCTCCAATATCATTCTTTCTTTCACATTGCATCTACTGATCTATTTTTCATTTAGCAGAATTTTCACATACAATTTCTACAACTACAATTCTTCTCTTTATTAACAAATTAACATTTTCACTGGCTCTTAACCATTTTCTCTTAGTCTCTCCACAGTTCCCTTTCTTGATGTTTTCCTCCTTTTTTCCCATTTCTTTCCCTTCTTCTTTTTCCTTTTCTTATATCTCTCCTTCAGCCTTTTTCCTTTAATTTTAACTCTATTGCTTTTCATTCTCAATCTTTCCCATTTATTTCTCTTCTCTTCATATTTGAGATGCATTTTCCCTTATCCATTTTTATTCTATCACTGTTGAACCCAGTGTAATCATCTTTATCTTTTTTCAATTATTTCCTTTTCAATATTATCTCCTTGTTTCTCTTGCGTCTCATTCATCTTTTCTCTTTCTTTCTTTTTTCTTTTTCGCAATCTAACAATCCTCCGCTTCTTTATTTCCCTTAAATGCTTCTCTTATTTTTTGAAACATCTCTCTTAGTGTTTCATATTCATCCTCCCAATTCTCCATTGAAGTTTAAAAGGCTAGGATTTTGAAGCTTATTCTTTTCATTTATATATATTTCAAATTTCCAAGTCCATATAGTGTTCTTTCCCCCCCCTTTAAATAATGTCCAATTCAGATCTTCACTTGAGCCAGCACCGTTTCAGTCTTTGTCCTTTGTTCTCTTATCTTGGTAGAGCTGTGTGAATACTCTCATACCTCGAAGTCCATATAATGTCTCTTTAAAAAAATAATGTCTACTTCAAATATTTACTTGAACCAGCACAGTTTTAGTCTTTGTCTCTTTAACCTTGCTTCAGTTGCACGAATATGCACTCACACACCTCTCTCTCACGCTCTTTTTGCCAGCAGATGTCTTTTTCCGATTCACTAGTCTTCTGGCAACAAAATCTCCATTTTGTAGTCCACAGGAACGCTTACTTTCTCTTTTCAAAATTAAATCCTTTATTGTTCAAAAAATGTTTTTCTGTCTCCTTTTTCCTTGTCTTATTCTTATTTTTTCCAAATCCAATTATAAATCCAGGTGGAAGATTCCTTTTAGAGCTTTAGGTTTGATTTTAAAGTTCCTTTTTTCTCTCTCTCCGCTTAAGTTCCCCAGTGCTAATTAGCCACCAATTTCCACTGGGATTTCTTTCAAGTTGTTAAAAGTTTTTTCCTTTTTATCTGTGAGTTGGCTAATTACTCACCCGGCAACAATACTCTGTTCAATTACCTCTCTGACATTCCCTCTTTCTGATCATGGCCGTTCTGGCTTATGATATCTCCTTAATGGCTGCCTTCCTTCGCCGATGGGTCGAAGACTAATGCCGGCACTTCAGGGAACTTGCTCATTCCCTATCCATGCCAGCCAGCGTCTTCTTTCTTTGCTGTCTCCAAAAGACAGCTATGAACCCTGGGGATCCCCAAAATCGGCTAGGATATCGGTGTTCTCCTGGAGACTCAGAATCCACACTGTATCGCCTGATGCTAGCCACGCCCATCTCCTTATTAGCAGGATTTTCATTGGAATAGAGAGATACAGTCTACTCTTGTAACCTAATCTTTCTGTTCTGATACTAGTAAGAGATACAAGAAATTTGGAATAGTTGAAAATTCTTGGATTCAGCTATGTTATACATTTTCCCATGAGAGATATTTGTTAGTAAGTCTCACAAGTATTGCAGAACTTTTCAACATCTGTGGCATCCCTGCATCATTTTCCCCCCTCCAGTTGTATAAGTAGAGCTACTCCTAAAGATCTCCCAATTTTTTCTCTGATTTATGTTTTTCATAGTCTGCCTACCTTTGGCTTCTGGATATTCATTTTCTTGCATTTGTAAGTAGAAAAGGAAAAATAAAACAAGCAGTTCTCTCAGAATGATCAAGCATTGGTGGTTCAATCAATTAAAGTTATATTGCTGCAAAATATTTTGGTTATCATCCATGCCTTAACTTTTGTAGCTCCTGCATGGAAACTACTGAAATCATAAAGAAAAGGAAAATCTGCAGTGTTGATGATAAAAATATATCATTAGGAACTACGTTGTACTGTTTTATTTTGCAGGTCTCCTGTTTGGTCTGTCCCCATCTTCTGGTAACAAAATGGATTTCATAAAAGTCTGGTTGAAGTTATTTTCTCTTCTAAATGATGTTAGAAATCTTAAGAGCCTCTCACTCTAAATAAAAAAGGGAGGGGGAGAGAAGTGTTGAGATGCTCCTTCTGTAAATTAACTCATTCCTTTAACCAAAGCCATTTGAAACCTTGGAAAGCTTCCTCCCTAATCTTCAGGAGAAGTCTTCTCTGGCTTATTTTAGAAAGGGGAAGACCGATATATATCTTCTGAGAGGAAATTAGTTGCAGAGCTTGTGTTTTAATAGAGAAATTAGCACTCTATTTTAGTCTATCGATGTATCCACATAAATATTTTTATCTGTCACGATGAAATGTGATTATTCAAAGGTTGCTGCAATTGTCTTTAGAATAAAATCAGTTGATATATTGACTGGTTGATCTGAATTTTTACCTCTCATGAGACACTCAAGAGTACAGGTATAGCAATCCGCTGGCAAGCTGGCTCCTTCCAGAACAGTCCAAAGCGAGATAATTACACATGAGAATTGACTACCAAAAATCTTTGGTGAGTATCAACCTTTCAGTGTCAGTTGCAGTGTTTCAGTGCACATAAACCTGACTGACTGATAAAGCTATTATAATATATAAATAATTGCTTTCTTTGCTTTTTTTTTTAAAAAAAATACTGGTTGTGTTTCAGCACTTCTGTGTAAAAATTCCCAAAGGTAGCCCAGCCCATAATTCCTTGCATAAGAGAATTATTTTCATTTCACAGGGCCCTTTGCAGGACCTTTGACCAGTATGTTTGTCTTTCAATCAGCCAGTTCTTTAGCTTGCACTATAATAAATGCCAATACTCTGGATCAGACCCTCTTGAGTATTATTAGGCTGCTCTTTACTTGCATTTCTTGCATCGTAGACATATGCTATCACTCAGATAACCACTAAGTAGAAAAATCAGTCTTCTGTGTAGGTTCCCAATAATGCCAGGGCCCAAACATTCTAAGGCCACAAATGCATGCTTTATTGTCCTAAAAATTTATATTACAAACTGTAAATGGAAGTAATGTAGGATACTACTATCCAAAAAGAACATGGCTTTTCCAGTAATGTGAGTAGGTGGTATAACCAATTCTCAACTCTCTTGTTATTATCCAGAAGTCCTCATTTCTCATTTGTTTCCAACAGCATGCAGTTATTTTCCAGGTCTGGCTTTTCATACTTACTGTTTGCATATATAATGGCATATATAAGAAATCCTAAACAGTAACTTCTTTCATATATAATGGCTTTTGATGTGTTCAGTTCCCACCATTCCCAGTAGCGGGTATATGGTAAATTTCTGTTTTTTAGAAGACAAAAGAAAATCTGTCTGCATTATTTCCATAGCTTCACATTTGGAACCTTATTGGTTAAGCCTGATTGCATCTTAACTGCATTTATTGCATTTCCAATATTTGCCAGGCATGTCTTTAAACACCTTTGCTAGCCTTGCCAGTGGCAAACGCCACCTGTAGAACATTTTATACAGATTTTCCTTGTAAGTAGCTGCCATTGTCAATTTATAATTTCTATCCCAAAGTTTTTGCCATTTATCTAGTTCTATAGTATATCCAAAGATTTTTGCCCATGCTGTCATTGATTTTTTCATTTGTTCATTTTCCATTTTAAGACTTAATAAATAGTTATATATTTTCTTTATTAATTTTTCATCCGTTGCTAAAAATATCCAATCAAGTGTTTTTGGCTCTTTATAGAAACCATACGTCTTTGTGTCTTTCTCATATCTCAATTGTTTTTGCAGATGTGGCCACCATGCTAGGTCCACCCCTTGATTTTGTAACTCCTGTTTAATTTTAAGTTCACCTTTCTTATTCAGAATATCTTTATAAGTTATGTTTTTTTTCCAAATTTACAACATTTGGATGTATCAGTGGTTCTATTGTGGACAGCCAGACTGGTATTTTCATGTAATTTTTTGCTTTAACTTTTTCTCATACTAAGAATAGAGCATTCCCTACATAATGTCTTCTAAAATATCTATGTACCGTACTTTTCGGAGTATAAGACACACTTTTCCCCCCTTAAAAAAGGGTGGAAATGTTGGTGCGTCTTATACACCAAATACAGCTATTTTTGGCATCCCAAAGCCCCACCCCGCACACAGAGGGTTTGGGAAGCCTGCAGAGTGCTCCTGGGGACTGGGTAGGGCAAAAATGCCCCCGTTTTTGCAAAAAACTGGCCCATTTTTGGCCAGGGCATCACATCGCATTTTTGCCCTCCCCAGCCCCCAAGAGCACTATGCAGGCCTCCCAAACCCTCTGCTCACCCTGTTTTTGTGAAAAACGGGATGCACAGAGAAAGGGTTTGGGAGGCCTGCAGAGTGCTCCTGGGGGCCAGGGAAGACAAAAACTTTTTTTTCTTCGAAATCTTGGTGTGTCTTATAGTCTGAAAAATACAGTATTTTATTCTTTTCATACCACAGAAAGGCATGCCATCCCAACTGAAGATCCAGTATTACCTCCAGTAATAACAGTCTTCTATTTCTGAGATTTATCCATTCTTTCACCCAAGTTAATGCAGAAGCCTGGTAGTAAAGTTCCCAAATCTGGCAACCCAAAGCCCCCATTCTTTTTTAAAATTCTTGTAGCATTTTCAGTCTTATTCTTGCTCTTTTTCTTGCCAAACATATTTCAAAATTATTGTATTTAGTTCATCAAATATTTTTTCTCTAGTTTTATAGGAATTGTTTGAAACAGAAAGAGTAGCTTCAGCAGGTTATTCATTTTTATAATTGCTATTCTTCCTACCATTGACATCTACAGATTTTTCCAGTTCTCTAAGTCTGGTTTAATTTCTTTTATTACCTTTATATAGTTGTCTTCTTTGATTGTTGCTCATCTAGATAAATTCCCAAGTATTTTACTTTCTTAACTACCTGAAGGTCTATCTTCTTTGTCAATTCATTTTTCTGTTTGTCTGTAAGGTTTTTAGCTAATATTTCATTTTTTCTTTGTTTATTCTCAATCCTGCAACTTCTCCATATTCCTCTATTTTTTTCATTAGCTTGGGGCCAAATTCCAATGGTTCTTCTAAAATAAATACCAGATCATCTGCAAATGCTTGTGGTCTGTATTTTTCTCTTTTTACTTACATAACTTTTATTTCTGGATCTTGTCTAATATACTTAGCACTTTTATGTTAATATGAATGGGGACAGTGGACATCCATATCTTGTGCCTTTTTTATGTTAAAGTTCTCCATCTAGTTCCCATTCACTATCACCTTTGCCATTTGTTTGGAATAAATTGTCTTAATCATGTTTATAAACTTCTTGCCATAGTCCATACACTCTAGTTGTTGTAGCATAAATTAACAATTTATGTTGTCAAATGTTTTTGGTGCATCTAAAAGTTCAACACTATTTGTTTTTTATTGTGTACTTCATAATATTCCAGCGTATCTAAAATAAACCTTACATTGTTCTTAATTTGTCTTTTGGGTAAAAAATCCATTTTGATCTGAGTGGATAAATTCTTTCAAGAATTTTATAAATCTTTCTGCTATTATTGACAAAATATTTTGTACTCTACATTTAATAATGATATAGGCCAGTGATGGCAAACTTTTTTAGCACTGAGTGCCGAAAAGGGAGTGCGTGTGTGCGCATGTGAGCTTCGCAAACATGAGCGCTTTTCAGGGCCACAACCCAGAAGAGTGGGCATGCACGTGCCAGGAAATGAACTTCCATTTTCTGGCGTGTCCATGCGCAGTGGCCAACTAGTCTACCAGTTTCTGGCGCATGATGATCAGCTGGCTGGCATGCATGGAAAACAGGAGACCACCTCTTCTGGTTTCTGGCACTGCTGCCTGCACGAACGCCAGCTGATCATCACAAGCACGTGCACACCAGAAATCTGGAAGAGGAATGGCCGTGCCAGATGACATGACTCTGCGTGCCACTTCGGCCACACGTGCCATAGGTTTGCCATCACTGATATAGGCCTATAGTTCTTTATCTGTGTTAAATCTGAGTCTTCTTTTGGGATTAATGTAATATTTGCTTCTATCCACGAACTTGGTAATTTAGCTTTTAATAGTACTTTATTATAAACCGTTATCATTAACAAGCTTAATATAGCCTGTAAGTGTTTATAAACTTCTGCAGGTAATCCATCTGGTCCTGGTGTTTTGTTGTTCTTTTGTCTTTTTATCGCCTCTGATAGTTTCATCATCGTTATTTTTTCATTTAACATTGTTTTCATGTTTTCAGACATTTTTGGTAGTTTAGTTTTTTCTAAGTATTGCTTTATCTTTTCCTCTGAAATTTTTTCTTGATCGTATAGTTTCCCATAGAACTCCTGAATTATTTTCTTTTTACTCTCATTTTGGTACTGTAAGGTTCTCTTCTCATTTTGTAGTTTGCTTATCAGTTTCTTCTCTTTCTCCTTTTTCAGCTTCTTTACTAAACATCTTCCTTGTTTGTTAGCATTTTCAAAAAAAAATTGTCTTTTGATTTATTGTGCCAATTCTTTTTCCATTAAATTCAACTTATGTTTTATTATTTCCATTTGATTTTTTAAATTTCTCTTTTGCAGCTCTTTTTGTAATTCTAATTGAAGTTTTTTGTGTTCTTCTAATGTCTTTTGATGGTGTTGGTTTTTCTATTTTTTCCTCGCGATATAAATTATAGCTAATCCCCTGATATATGCTTTAGCTGTATCCCAGAGGTTTTGCAGTGAGGTTTCTTCTTTTTTATTCTCCTTGAGGAAGAATTTCATTTCTTTTACTGTTGTTTGTATAAATTCTTTATCTTTTAGTATAGATTGAGGCCCATCTCGACCTTTTCTTTTGTACCTTCCAACCGACTTTTGTTGGGTTATGGTCGGCCCATACATTGATTTCTATCTCTATCTCTTTCACATTTGTTCTCAGTTCCAATGACATCCATAACATATTGGTTCTGGACCATGATTTGTGCCTATTTGAATAGAATGTGTACTGGGTTTTCCCTGGATTTGTTTGTCTCCATATATCCTATATATATGTTTCCTCAACCATTTTAAGGAAGGCCCATTTTTCCTTTCATTTGCTACTTCTGTAGTCAAGTTTCATGTCTACCATTGCATTGAAGTCTCCTACCACACAAATATTCTCATATTCCTTTTTAATTATCTTCTTAAGAAGTTTTTTTAAAATAGAATTCTTCTTGTTTAGTGTTTGGCACATATATTGCTATCAAAAGTAATCAGTTTTTGGTTTATCATTACCTCCACCATCAAAATTCTTCCTTCTTCATCTGTGTAGATCTGTTTAGAATTTATTGTTTCCTTAATGTATAAGGCTATTTCTCTTTTCCTTTGTTGTGCTGATGAAAAATATAGTTTCCCAATTTTCGGACATTCCAATAATTTACTGTGCTGTTTTTTTATATGGGTTTCTTGAAGGCAAATTATATCTAGTTTTAATTTTTGTAGTTATGTATAGATTTTTTTCCTTTTCATGGGGAAGTTCAATCCATTTATATTGATTGAAAACATCTCAATTTCCTCTTCCATCTCCTTTACTTATATATAGATCTTATTCTTCTAGTTGTTCTTATTTGTCTCTGGTCTTTTGGTCTTGCTCCTTCTTGTTCTGCTTTTTCCATTTCACTTTCTTCTTGCTGTATAATCCTCTCTACTCTTAATGGTTCCTCTTGCCTCTCACATACCATTTCTCCTTGTGCTTCTTGTCCCTCATTTGTACTGAAGTAGCTATCCTAGAATACTATTGCTTTATCTAACGAATCCAATCTGTATCTTTTACCACCCAAGTCAACTAGTATTCCCTCTGGTACCAGCCATCTAAAGTTTACATCTCTTTTAATCAGTTTTGCAGTCAAGAATTAATATTGCTTCCGTAAATCTCTTACCCTTCTAGGGATCTGTTTCAGGATCACAATTTCTTTCCCTTTGTATTGCAGTGGTTCATTTCTTGCCTTTTTAAGTATTTCATCTCTGGTTGATTTTTTAACAAATCTCACATGCACCTCCCTTGGTAGTTTATGTCGCCTCACGTAACTCATATTTATTCTAAATATTTCATCTATCTCTGCATCCATCTCTTGTTTTCCAATCTCTAAGGGTTTGTCAACAACTTTATTATCACTTCAGGGAGGTCCACCTCTTTATCATCTTCTGTATTCTGAAATCTTAGAAAGTAGGCTGCCTTTTCCATTTCCAACCTTATCACTGTTTCTTCCAGGTCCTTATTCACTTGTGTTAATTTTTGATTTATCTCATCTACTTTTTTCTCAGTTTCTTCTGATTTCTCCTCTATTTTCTGGATCCTTTGTTCATTTTTTGTTACCATTTGCTGAAAGTTCCCTAGTCTCTCATCCATATTATGAATCTGTTCCTTCATCTCTCTCAAATCAGTTTTTATCTCATTATGGTTCTTTGCCATGGCCTCCTGGATAGACTGGAGTGCCATTTGTATTTCTTTTTGAAATGTATTTGTTTTTTCTTGTTGTATCGTAGCGTCTATTGATCTTTGATTTGATGGACTAGAAGCAGCCAATGTTGGTGTAGAAGATGCTTTCTTTCCAATTCTAGTTAAGTTAGGAACACTCGTCATTTCTCTCTTTTTCCCATGGTCTTATCCTGTAATTGTATCCATTCCCCTTAGCCTCTAGTATCAAATCTATTAAAAGAGGAAAAGACAATAATCCCAGATAGCCCACCAAAGCTACCAGATCCACAATGCCCTAGTAGTCCAAGAAGTTAAGGAACCAAAAAGAAAACTCAGAGGTGCAGTTCACTCAGTCATAAAGTATTGCCTCACAGCCAATTATATTTATAATTCACAAAATCAGTCTATTAGAAAGTAGAAGGAAAACTTCTTTAAAATCAGCAGTTATATCCTTTTCATCTGTCAGTTAGTATTTGTAATCCAGGAAAGTATTTGTAATCCAAAAGGCCCACCAAATTCCATAGTGCCTCAATATCAAAATATCCAGCAAACCAAAAAGCTGCTTCACTTAGTCTCAAAACAATTCCATACTGTTCCACTCTGTCAAGAGTATTTGTAATCCACAAAAGTACAAGGAGTTAGAGTTTCTGTAGACTCACTAGCTGTCACCCAGCAACAAGCAAAACAACTTTTCAGCTGTCCTCTTATCAGTACCAAGTCTGTTGTTATTATTACATCTTCTTACTTTTACAGTCTCTGTATTTATCCACCATTTACTAACTTGTTTAATATCTTTTCCAGTCAGTAGGTGTCACCCTTACTCTTTCTTTTCTAACTTATACAGTAAAGTTTTAAAAGTTTCCATCAAAAGTTTGCTATACTATACTATAATAAGAAAATATTGTCCATTTCTTAAGTTATTTTCACAATGTTGTAATGTCCAGTCATGTCTTTCCCTTTTTTTGTAGTTTAATTTCTTCCCATTAAAATCCCCCCCCCCCTCTTTTGGATCTGTCATTAGCTCTGGATCTAGCTTGCCTTTTTTTTTTTTTTTTGAGGGGGAAAACAATCCCTCCCTCCCTCCTATGTGGTGTTACGATTTTCAAAAACTTTTTAGGGGATAGTCTCCACCGTAGAGATCAGAAGATTCTCATCCAGATCTGGTACACTGCTCTCAAAACGTCAATTCATGCTTCTCCTTGTCCCAATTGTCACAGCTTCGGTCTGGCTGTAATGGCCGTCTTCTCTGCTGCCAGTCAGAAAGATTCCTTTGGATCTAGCGAGGAGACTGCCATCCTCTTGTGATTGAGGATCCCTCCTATCTTTGTCACTCCTCCAGGGTGACTTTGGCCCCGTAGGACCTCCTGGCGGACAGGAATCATCTGAGTTTCACGGAGCCCTGCTCACCAGTGTCTGTAACGCCACAACGCCAATTGGAAGATGCTCAAATTCGGATGTAGTTACTCAAGTGCAGTTATGATTCCCACCAACTCCTCAGTCATATCTTACAAAAATAAATTCTTTTCATTGATGTGACATTAATTTTTAAAAATATTTTATGATTGGCTGGACCAAATTTAAAAAGGTAAAATTTTGAAAAGTTGATATAGTTATCTGTGGAGTTAGAGGTTTATTTTACTAGTCTATTTTAAATGAGTTTTATTTATTGATAGTGAAACGTAACAGATTCACTACCACCCCTTTTAGTAATGTCAGAATTACCTTGTTTTATTTTACTGAAGTACAAATGACTAAATATAGTTTCATGAAAGACATTAAAAATAAACTGTTCTTGAAAAAGTAATTCTCTCAAATAGAAATATCAACAATTCCAAAACATGTTTTGCTTTATGAATAGGAAGAAAAAAAACCAAGCAACACTTCATAGCTCAGAGATTTACTCAAGCCAACCAGCTTGAGTAGAACATAAAATCCAGTACATTTTGGTTGTTCCAAAATTCAGAGGAGATTTACAAATGGGGGAGGGAAGCACTGTATGCTCATCTATAAGTCATCCCAATTCAACTCTTTCTATTAATCACTGTTGTTACATTTGATTTCAAAGATGGCATCACCAACTCTTCTCCTTGACCTTTAATTAGTTTCCTTTAGTCATCCCAGATATTCCATTCCCTCCTCCTGCCCCAGATTAGATTCCCCCCCCTTTGCTTCCCACCTTTGCCTGCAATATGCATTCTCTGGTCTTAATCTGGACCAAATATTGATGTTCTGGATCTATTCCCAGACCAAAACAAAAAGCACAGATTACTCCATAACATTCCTTCTCACAGGCATATGGGATTTAGAAACTGATCCTGAATTACTGCATGTATTTTTCATATACTTGCTCACAGCAACAAAAAAGCTCTTCTAAAATTTTTTATGATGGCAAAATGGAGGAGGATTCCTGATGCAAAATTCAAGCTATGAAAAGCCCAGCGATTTGCAGAATGTCATGCCCCTGTCGGAGTCTGAATCTGAAGGAGAAAATGAACAGCTGACAGAGAGCAAGAGAGTGGCTTCATTGGCTGAGGAAGAAACTGGGGAAGGGCAAAGTCGGGGTGGGCAGAGCAGGGGAGAGGTAGAACAAGGGAGACGAGGTTCAGATGAAGATCAAGGCCCACCCCCTCCTCATCCTGGGCAGCACAGAAAAGAACAGAGAAGAGAGCAATGTGGGTTGCATGGTTTACGAGGAAGAAAAAGGCCTCAATTCCCTTCACAAAGCATACCTGCTGATGGAGTTTAAAGGAGAGGCAAATGGGAGGGGCAGTTGTCAGGAACAAACACTGAGTTCGTCATGTTCACTGTTTATCTGAGTTCCTGGCATCCTCCCAATTGGTTTGATTTACTGCCATGCTAGTTCACTTCTGGAACTCCTTATCTTGCTGCCCTACTGGACTAATTACCTCATCTTGCCTTGTTGGATTTATAGTTGGAAGTTTTCTACTTACAACATTTGGGATGGAAGTAATGTCAGCCAAAGACTATTACAAGTTGGTGGAAGAGCTCTCTCCAGGCCAGAGAATTGAAAGGGACATTGGGAGCATAGTTGGTGATAGTAAAGGGACTCCTATCGGTTCTCTGGCTGTGTTGCCTTTGTGTCATGCCCCGGGCCATCACACAGAGCAAGACTGAAATATTAGCCAAAAAGGTGACTGACATAGCACATCTCATTGCTACAGCTGATTTTTAAGAGGAAACTCTTCTCTCCTGATTCATTCTCTTTCCTACACAACTGGCTAGTTGTACAATACTGAACAATGAACAACTGCTAACAATGAGAAAAAAATGTTCTTTGTAAAACAGTTCAAGGATCTGTTTGCTATTCTCTTGGGATGCTTTGAAATGGGACAAACTTCTTTTTTGTCAGGATATTTTTGTTTCACTTGAAATTAACTTTCTGTTTAACTTCAATACTTTTATCTCCTCCATTTTTTCCGCTAAAGTTTCAAGGAATTTGAATTTTATACTTGTGGGAGCTTTCTCTAACCTGATGCCCTTCGGATGAGTTAGACCACATTCATCCATTAACATCCTAGCAAGCATGATGAGAATTCTAGTTCAGTAAATTTGAGGTCATCAACATGGATTCATTTTTGTTTTATAAAGTCTGCTTGCAGATATTGTAAAAAATGTATTTTAGATGCACTTGCACTTACTGAATGCCCGTCTGCAAACATCTTGTAATACTTTACAAAAATGTGAAAAATTAAAGTAAACAGGATATAAAAATGCAGTGCCAAAGGAATGAGTCCTTAAGCACGATCAAAATTTAGCTAATGACATAAAGAGTTTAATTTACGAAAGGAACTAAACATCCAGGTTAATAGGAAAAAAAATGGAACTGCTAAGCTGCAGTCTACATGTTGCGGGAAGACCCGCTACCCAAATCAGGAGACAAGACCACTTGGAGTCAGAGAACACAGGTTTATTGCTAGCAATCGGTTCAGAGTAATAGCTTGGCAAAGTCTGAACCCAGGGCAATGCCCAGGATCTATCTTTTATACGTTTTGCAATTACAGTTCCAGTGATGCGTTACATTTCCTTACAAGTATCAAGATACGGTACATCAAAACAGGATCTAAAAAGAAGAAGTTATCTTTCAGTACATATTCCATATACGGTTAGATCTAGCATATCTTACACCATCTGTTAGTTTCGAAACTCCTCATGTGCCAGGCCTTATATTTTCCTTAGCGCTGCCCAGTCAATTCATCTTTGGGCTTTCACTGTCTGCTTGTCAAAGACTGAGCGTGGTGTTTCTTTAAATTCATTTGACCATGCCTCCTTTCTCCTCAGGAATCCCAGATATTTCGCTCAGTCTAACTGTCAAGACTGTTTTCTGATCTGCTCTGGCAGGTTTTACTTTAACCTTAGTTAGATTTTAGATTTTCTTGTTTTATTTGCATGTTTGTTTTTCTTTTACTTTTGTTAGTGGAGCCGAAGATTCCAAAAGGGTCAGCTAGCGGCTGCAGCTGTTCCTTGCTGCTCGTGGTGGGTGAGTGTTTCTGGGGCTCCAGTACCTCCCCACCCATCTACAGTTGGTCATCTGAGAGTGAGTCTGACCCGGCTGGGCAGCTCCAAAACGCTTTGAGCAGCTTAATTAGCTGCCAGTGAGTGTGCTGGTCACCGGAGTGCCAGGAGAACCGCGGCCGCCATTTTGGGCTCCGACTAGAGGGTGGCTCCGGAGTCACTGCTCCTTTGGGAGACAAACTCCGATGTTAATCTAAGCCTTTGGAGAGGCTTTTTGGAGAGGATCTGCTCTGTTAACTTGCTCAGAGCTGTTGGGTGTTATGGAGAGTAGTGGAAATTGTGTGGGTGGCAGATAGAGCTGATCGAGACCGCGGTTTCCAGGGTGCCTGTTTTCACGCCATTTTCAACCATCAGAAGACATTTTGGAGCATCGTGAGGGGATTGATTCCCTCAGAAGCTTGACTTTTGCCTTTGAATTTCAGCTTTGCTGACAGTGCCAGGCAACATACTATACTGTTTGAAATTGATTGTGTATGTGGACACTGATTATAGGGATTGCCTCAGAGGGAGATTCCTTCATGATCCTTTATTGTTGCCTTCCTCTCCGGGTTGTTTGGCTTCTAACCAGACATATTGACATGGCGGACCAGGAATTTTCATCAGATCCTGACCAGCCTCAGACCCCACCTAGAGCAAAAAAGACATCTAAGTCTAAGTCTAAATCTGTAGTTCCTCCTGTCAGTAAAGATCAGGGGATGGCTGCTTCTAAGCAGGGCACAGTGGACAGGAATGCCCTTAGAAGGCATAATGCCTTGGAGAAGCTCTCATAAGGCATAATGCCTTGGAGAAGCTCTCATAAAAGAGCGCAATTATCTGTAGCTCCTCCATCTCCTCTGTTGGAGGAGGAGGAGGTTTTGCCGCAGCCTAATCTTAACCAGGATTATTCTGTTTCAGAGTTACCTCCACAAAGGGTGCAGGACAATGAACAAGATGCTCATAGAGGGCTGAGGGCATCTCAACTCAAGAGTAGGCCTCTACCAGAGTCTACTTTTACCCCAACAGCTGCTGGCCTTCGAGTGGGGGAGGGGCATGACATTTCTCAGCCATTTAATTTTCAAACGCTTCTCACTAATGCTCTGGCCCAGGCCTTGGCATTGGGTTTATCTCAGCAGATGCAGATACCATCCACATCAACTGCCTGCCAGTTCCCCTTGGCACAACCCATTTCTCGTCCACCTCCCATCACCCAGCAGGAATCACTCGATGGGGAGGATTCATGGCAATGCGAGGAGGAACCTGAGGATCCGGAGTTTTCGGAGGATGAGGGCGCTACACCAGATAGGCCAGCGTTCACTACTCTGTTTCGACCATCTGTGTTTAAAACTTTGTTACGTAAGGCCAAACTGGCGACTAATATGGGTTCCTTTATGACCCCTTCAGATCAGGATGCAAAGAAACCCCAAAGTGAGCTATTTGCAGTCCCAACCCAGGATCAGGATTTTATCCCCCGCCCGGAATTATTTTCCAAAGTAATTAAGAAACAGTGGGACCACCCAGGGTCTTTTTCTGCGCCATCGAGCCACAATAAAAAGATATACTGTGTTGACCCTAGTTTAGATGGGCTATTGGCTCTTCCCTCTGTCGATTCACCAGTGGTGAATCTGACTTCATCTACGGTGTTATCTAATGATGTAGTAGACATGCTAAGGTTGGAGGATAGAAAGACAGAAGTTGCCTTCCGCAAAACCCACCAGGCGGCTGCCTGGGCAGTTAAAACCGGCACTTCGGCATCATTCTTTAATCGGGCCAATCTTATTTGGTTGAAACAATTACAGGATCGCCTTCCGCCTCATGATTTAAGGCTCCAACAAGATATTAATAAGATGGTGGCCGCTGCCTAGTATTCGGCGGATGCTTCCTTAGATGCAGCAAAGTTTGCTGTTAAGGCTTTGGCGTCTGCAGTTACTTCCCGCAGACTTCTTTGGCTACGCCCTTGGCAAGCTGATTTAAAGTCAAAATGGAAGTTAGCATCAGCTCCCTTTAAGGGTTCTGATCTATTCGGGGCAGCTTTAGACCCTATCTTAGTTGAAGGGAAGGATAAACGTAAGGTACTGCCAGTATCTTACCATAGACCGGAACGCCGTTTTATACCATACCCACAGAGACAGCCCTTTCATTCTGATCCCAGACCCAGCGGGTCCTTCTCTAATAGGTCTTACAGTCAAAGTTGGGACAGGCAGTCATTTCGAGACAGAGGCAGATACCAGCCCCCAGCCAGGAGACCATTCCGTGGTACTGGTTCCAGGCCTTTCAAGCGAGGGAAGTGACTCGCCCCCTCCGTCTCTCATTGGCGGCTGTCTCAGCCAATTTGTCCACCAGTGGGAGGCTTCAACATCAGAATGTTGGATTCTTCAGACTGTGTCCCTGGGTCTTACACTGGAGTTCAGGGCCCAGCCCCCCGACCATTTCATCCCTTGTCCTCTTCCCAGGCAGCCAGAAAAGCATCGCTTGATGTCATTGGAGATACAACATCTATTGGACATTGGTGCAATAGAACCTGTACCGGCTGGACAGGAGAGGTCAGGGGTTTATTCAGTACTATTTCTTGTTCCCAAGTCTTCAGGGGGTTGGAGGGGCATTTTGAACCTAAAATTTGTCAACGAATTCCTTCAATTCAAGAAGTTCAAGATGCAGTCCCTCAGAACTATTTTAGAGTTTGTCAGGGAGGGTGACTGGATGACGTCCCTGGACCTGCAGGAGGCAGGCCTGCATGTGCCCATCCACCCGGACCATTGCAGGTTTCTGAGATTTGCACCTGAAGGCAGACACTTCCAATATCGGGCCATGCCATTCGGGCTCTCCTCAGCGCCACGAACTTTTACAAAGCTACTTGCAGCTGTGGCAGCCACAGTCAGGAGGATCCCAATAAGGATCCTTTGCTATCTAGACGATATATTGCTTCTCTCTCATTCCCACCAACAGGCTCCTCAAAACCTGGAGGCGGTGTGCAACGTACTTACTCTTCACGGATTCTCCATCAATCATGCAAAGAGTCATCTTCAACCGACCACTCATATAACTCACCTCGGGGTGTTGATTGATTTGCGCATGGGACAGGTTTTCCTGTCAGTAGAGAGACAGCAGGACATTCGGAACTTGGTTCACACAGTTCTAGACCAGAGGCAGGTAACCTTCCTCAGATTGTCGCAATTGCTCAGCAAATTTATTTCTTGTATTTCAGTAATTCCCTGGGCGCGCAGACACACGAGACAGCTCCAGTGGTTCCTCCTTCCAGCTCAGAGATCAGGGCACAGTACGTCTACCACCAGGACAGACTTTCCTACCAAGGTACGTGCATCCCTCTGTTGGTGGAGTTCCAGGCCCATCAGCAAGGGGTGTGTGTTCCAGAAACCTGAAAGGATTGTTGTCACAACAGACGCGAGTCTGGTGGGCTGAGGTGCTCACCTGGATCATCTAGTAGTTCAGGGATAATGGTCCCCTACAGAAGCCAAGAACCCTATCAATTGGCTGGAACTGAGGGCCGTCTGTCGGGCCCTTCGTCACTTCCAGGACAGACTACTACACCACCATGTTTTGGTTCTGAAGGACAACATGGCCGCAAAGGCCCACATAAACCACGAGGGGGGCACTCACTTTCAATTGCTGATGATGGAGACCGACAGACTGATGAGCTGGGCAGAGACTCATGTCCTCTCCCTGAGAGCGGAGCATATATCAGGGGCCTTGAACGTTTGAGCCGACTGGCTCAGTCGGACTCTGCTGGACCCATCCGAGTGGATGCTCCACAGGGACTTGTTCAAAGGCATCGTGAGGAGGTTCGGCCAGTCGGAGGTCGACCTCTTCACCCGACCAGAGAATGCCCAGCTCCCAAAGTTCATTTCGAGGTTCCTGTGCTAGGGTGCAGTGGACTACAACGCCCTTCGCTGTCGTTGGCCACAAGGGCTCCTTTATGCCTTTCCTCCTCTACCCCTCATACCGAAGGTGATAAGGAAATTAGTAGCAGAACAAGCAGAGATCCTGTTGGTGGCTCCTCATTGGCCAAGATGTTCTTGGTTCGCTGACCTGGTGGACCTCTCGGTGTCTCTTCCCTGGGAAATACCGCAGGATCGGATCTCTCTCAGCCAGGGGGCCGTGCAACATCCAGACCCCTTTTGGCTACACCTAATCGTGTGGCACTTGAGAGGGTCCTCCTGAGAAAGAGCAATGTCCCAGGGAAGGTTATCCACACCATCCAGGCTGCAAGGCGGCCTTCCACTACAAGAATCTACAAGGCGTCTTGGCGGGCATTCTGCTCTTGGTGCCATCTGCACCATGTTCACCCCATGACTGCCACAATTACTGACATTTTGATTTTCTTACAGGATGGTTTTGACAAGGACTTGGCCCCCGCCACCTTGAGGAGGCAGGTTGCAGCGTTATCAACGGTCCTGTCCAAGAACGCTTCTCACCCACTAACTCTCGATCCCAGGGTTAAGGGGTTTTTAAGGGGCGCAATGAACATCAGGCCCCCTATGGTCCATAGGTACCCCTCTTGGGACTCGTCGTTGGTTTTACAAGCCCTTACAATGCCCTCGTTTGAGCCACTGGTGTCGATCAACCTGAGACTTCTCTCCTTTAAGGTGGCATTTCTCCTGGCGATCACCTCGGCCAGGAGGGTGACTGAGCTGGCCGCTTTATCCATTTGCCAAGATTTGTGTATATTTCGACCTAACACAGTCACACTCCGACTGGACCCTTCTTTCCTACTGAAAATAAACTCCAGGTTTCACAGGGCCCAGGAGATTATTTTACCTGACTTTTGTCCTTCCCCTAAGCATAGGTTGGAGGTACAGTGGCATACACTTGATGTGAGGCAAGCACTGCAGAGATACATTGCACGGACGGCCTCATTCCGTAAGACTGAGGTGCTCTTGGTGTCTTTCCATCCTGCATCCCTGGGTAAGAAGGTTTCTTCTAGAACTGTGGCAGGATGGATTAAAGCATGCATTTCCTTGGCGTATAGCTCTAAAGGAAGATCAGTTCCAGGTAAAGTGTGGGCTCATTCTACGAGAAGCGGAGCAACATCAGCGGCTTGGTCCACTCAGGCTTCTGTGTTAGACATCTGTAGGGCGGCCACATGGACTTCCTTGACGCCGTTTGTCAAACATTACAAGTTGGACAGCTTTCCGTCAGCTGAGGCATCCTTCGGGCGTCAAGTTTTGCAGAGGGTTTATTTGACTCACATGGCGACACCAGTCAGCCTCCCTCCCTTTGAACTCTGAGGCTTGGGTATATCCCAAAGATGAATTGATTGGGCAGCGCTATGGAAAACGGATGTCGCTTACCTGAACGTCCCTTTTCGTAGTGCTGCCAGTCAATTCATCCCACCCTTTTGGTTGCCTGGTTCGGCCAGGAGGATTGTTTGTGTTTTCTTCTCAGGACAAGTTGGAGACTGCAGTCTTCGCAAAATATCTGGGATTCCTGAGGAGAAAGGAGGCGTGGTCAAAAGAATTTAAAGAAACACCACGCTCAGTCTTTGACAAGCAGACAGCGAAAGCCCAAAAATGAATTGACTGGCAGCGCTACGAAAAGGGACGTTCAGGTAAGCAATGTCCGTTTCAGCATAATACGATACATAGGTCACTAAGCATACAAGTACATTTAGCAACAGTTTGGTACTTTCCTAACCTTGCGACAGAAATGAGCATGGCTAAAAGTCAGTCAAGTTATGCTTTAATATAGTTTGATATTACTCCCCAGATATAGGTACAGGTATTGGGGCCTACCTGCATCATACAAACTGCTTAAAAATTGAGCTGTCTTGAAGTCTTCCCTTGGATTACACTGGACTTGCTCAGAGTTTTTAATGGCTGAAAATATTTTCTAAAATTTAGCCTATACTATAATAAATTAAAAGGCTATCTATTCACCTTCTGCTTTTTTTCTCCTGAGAAATTCTCATTCTTAATTTTTTTTTAAAAAAAGATATACATACATGTAAGTAGATCAGGTTAACCAAAATTTATGGAAGTAATCTCATTGGTTGTTTGTTAATAACAGTAAGTGGTAAGAAGCATATGAAATATATTAAAGTATTCTCATTGGTTGTTGTTAGTAAAAAATAAGTCATAAAAAGCAATTTTCATAGGAACTTCTCTTACTTGATAACTAGTTCAACAATGATAGTTTATGTTAAAATTCCTACTACTTGCTTTTGAAACAATTCTGAAAATAAAATCGATACATAAAATTTAGTTTAACTATCTAGTTTGTATTAATCGTATAGGAAAGAGGAGAAAATTTGTAACCTAGCTTTTTATTCCATATGGTTCTCAATGTATTTGAAAATGAGATGGCTAAACACATATTAGATGAAGTTTATGAGTTTTTGATTGATTTTATAGCTTCCATGGAACTCCACTCTCAGTTGATAATACTAGATTGCAATAATTAAATTATGTTTCCTCAGCATACAGATTTTATCAATTTCTAGCTTTCTGGTAACTCATCTAACTATTTTTAAGCACAAATATTTGAAGGTAGTAATATATAATATGTATAAATCATACTGTGCTTTCTAATTTTAATTAAAAAATTAAATAGTAAAATATTTAATAGATAAATTTAATTATTCTATGTACAGGCAGTCTTCAACTTACGACTATTATGACAGACCATGGAAATGGAATTTATGACTCGGATTCAAAGATCTCATGTTACATGTCTGTGATTTATGACATTTTTGCTGGAAACTGGCATTTACTTATGGTTTCCTGCAAAGCCCATCACATAGCAAACAATGAGTCAGTATAATAATCATGATGTTCACTTAACAATCAGCACAAAAATAGGGCATACATTTGGATGTGATCATATGGTGACCTGTTTTATGACCATCACAACTTATGAGTGAAATTCTGGGCTTAATTATTTACTTATATTGCTAAATTCATAATATTGTATTTGTAAGTTTTGGGGATGGAAAACATACACACATACAAACACAACTTGCAATCATTAATGTATACACCAGATAATTTTACTGTAGAACAGTTCAACAGCAGAGATAGGATGCAACCTGTTTAATGGCAATATTCTTTTACAAATAAAATAGCATTCTAATGGAATAATAGTTCCACTAAAGACTTTAGGGAAAAAATAAGCTTGCATTGACCAAACTTCAATTATTCAGTATGTCCAATATTCTTTGAACCCCATGTATTAAATCCTAAATTCTCCATAGTGGTGGAGATAGCATCCAGGAATGGGTTGATCTCATCTGCTTAGCTGATTGGACACGCCTCTGTTATTAGGGCTCCCCAGGTTTTGACTTAGTCTCTCAACTTGGCTGTCAGGTTATGTTCTGCCCCAGCTCCGGATTCCCAAGGATTGTGACACACACCAACGGTCCTTATCAAAGTTATAACGTACCAAGAATAAACAAAGTCCAGCAAAGGTTGGCAACCAGCCCAGAAAACAAAATACGATAAGACACTCACTCTCCAAAATGCTCTGTAATAATTACATGTTGTTTCCAGCAAGAAATTACTAACTGCGTGTGACTTAAATAAGCTAAGGGAGTGGCCAGTTATCCTCAAACCTTACTCTCAAAGAGACCTCCTCCTCCTGAGTAGCCACTCCTGCCTTTTGGCAGCCTGCGTGCTCGAGCATTGAAAAGAGGCTCCTCCACTTCGCTCTCTCCACTGGAAGGAGCTCTGGAAGTTCTGAAAGCCCTGGCTGAGTCTCTGCTTCTGGCACCACATCCTCTTCAGCTTCCTCACTGTCCAATGCGAGCACCGGCTGCGCAGGCTGCTGGCGCGACCCACCAGCCTCCTCCTCGTCGGGATCAGCCACGATCTGCGCAGGCCTCTGGCAGGCCACAACAGGTTAGGGTTCTCTTCCACACAGCTCACCCCAGGATTGCCTGAGCTCTACCTTCACAATCAGGAGGCGGAACTTTCGCACTCCCAATTTGACAGCTAGAGAAGCCAAGCTAAGGAGCTTTTGCACTCCCGATTTTACGGCCGACAGAAGAGCATCGCGCTCCCAAATTGGTGACAGTGAGGCTGGATAGTGGAGCTTTCGTACTCCCAACTTAAACTTTGATAGCAGAGCTTTCGCACTCCCAAGTTGGCTGGTGGCAGGTGGATTGTGGAGCTTTTGCGCTCCCATCATTGTTGGAATTGGGTGAATTTCATGCTCAGAGAAGACAAGAGTGCTGCTATCTCCACCCAACGAGAAGGAGCGTATCAGGTAAGACCAACACCCCTTTCATTTAATTCAATATCAAAAATTTATTGTATGGTGTGTGTGTGTGTGTGTGTGTGTGTGTGTGTGTACATAGATACATACATACATACATACATACATACATACATACATACAGTCATGGCCGTAAATGTTGGCACCCCTGAAATTTTTCCAGAAAATGAAGTATTTCTCACAGAAAAGAATTGCAGTAACACATGTTTTGCTATACACATGTTTATTCCCTTTGTGTGTATTGGAACAAAACCAAAAAAGGGAGGAAAAAAAGCAAATTGGACGTAATGTCACACAAAACTCCAAAAATGGGCTGGACAAAATCATTGGCACCCTTTACTTAATATTTGGTTGCACACCCTTTGGAATAAGTAACTGAAATCAGTCGCTTCCGATAACCATCAATAAGCTTCTTACACCTCTCACCCGGAATTTTGGACAACTCTTCCTTTGCAAACTGCTCCAGGTCTCTCTTATTGGAAGGGCGCCTCTTCCCAAAAGCAATTTTAAGATCTCTCCACAGGTGTTCAATGGGATTGAGATCATTGCTGGCCACTTCAGAACTCTCCAGTGCTTTGTTGCCATCCATTTCTGGGTGCTTTTTGATGTATGTTTGGGGTCACTGTCCTGCTGGAAGACCCAAGATCTCTGACGCAAACTCAGCTTTCTGACACTGGATTCCACAGTGCAACCCAAAATCCATTGGTAATCCTCAGATTTCATGATGCCTTGCACACATTCAAGGCACCCACCCAGTGCCAGAGGCAGCAAAACAACCCCAAAACATCAGTGAACCTCCACCATATTTCACTGTAGGTACTGTGTTCTTTTCTTTGTAGGCTTCATTCCGTTTGCGGTAAACAGTAGAATGATGTGCTTTACCAAAAAGCTTTATCTTGGTCTAATCTGTCCACAAGATCTTTGCCCAGAAGAATTTTGGCTTACTCAAGTACATGTTGGCAAACTGTAGTCTTGCTTTTCTATGTCTCTGTCTCAGCAATGGGGTCCTCCTGGGTCTCCTGCCATAGCGTTTCATTTCATTTAAATGTCAACGGATAATTCGCGCTGACACTGATGCTCCCTGAGCCTGCAGGACAACTTGAATTGCTTTGGAACTTGTTTGGGGCTGCTTATCCACCATCCGGACTATCCTGTGTTGGCATCTTTCATCAATTTTTCTCTTCCATCCATGCCCAGGGAGATTAGCTACAGTGCCATGGGTTGCAAACTTCTTGATAATGTTGCACACTGTGGACAAAGGCAAATCTAGATCTCTGGAGATGGACTTGTAACCTTAAGATTGGTGATATTTTTCCACAATTTTGGTTCTCAAGCCCTCAGACAGTTCTCTTCTCCTCTTTCTGTTGTCCATGCTTAGTGTGGCACACACAGACACACAATGCAAAGACTAAGTGAACTTCTCTCCTTTTTATCTGCTTTCAGGTGTGAGTTTTATATTGCCCACACCTGTTACTTGCCCCAGATGAGTTTAAAGGAGCACCACATGCTTGAAACAATCTTATTTATCCACAATTTTGAAAGGGTGCCAATGATTTTGTCCAGCCCATTTTTGGAGTTTTGTGTGACATTATGTCCAATTTGCTTTTTTTCCTCCCTTTTTTGGTTTTGTTTCAATACACACAAAGGAATAAACATGTGTATAGCAAAACATGTATTACTGCAATACATTTCTGTGAGAAATTCTTCATTTTCTGGAAAAAATTCAGGGGTGCCAACATTTACGGCCATGACTGTACATACATACATACATACATACATACATACATACATATATACATATATATATATATATATA
>WNWU01013467.1:2090624-2123580 GCA_012654045.1 Ptyas mucosa
TGTTTCATCCAGGTTTTTCCTACGTAAATCAAGATCCTTATACAGCCATGGTTCAGTGAAATCTCATTCACTAGATTTTTTTTGGCTATATCAGACATCAGAGCAGCATTTTGTTGTCTGTTTTAAGATTTAGGGTAGATTAAGATAGCTATTTCTGGCTTGTTTGCCTTCTTCTACACCCCCATCCACTGACTCCTCCCTGTAAAGGTCAAATATTTATTTTATTTTATTTTAATTCTCTTTTCGTATAACAACCATGGCTGTATAAAGATACACAAAAGACCTACGAAAAGAGAATTAAAATAAAATTATATATATATGTATGTATGTATGTATGTATGTATGTGTATACACACACACACACACACACACACACACACACACACACACACTTAATCTTTCCCCTGGCTCAAGCTGATGAAGGGAGGAGAATCTGTGGCTCAGTGGTTAATACAACTGCCTAACATGCAGGCATCCCAAGTTCGAATCCAAGTAAGGGTATGGCTGGCTGATGAGAGCTAAAAAGCTTGAAATAGATCTATACTAGTCTCCCTTTATTTCTTTATCAGCAAAATATAAATTTGGTATAAAATGGTTTGTCGTGAATGCGACTGCTTGAGGGCTCCTGGATTGGAGCTGAAAGGTAAAAGGGAGCAGAATGCCCCCTCCCACATGTTGGGGTAGACCAGTTTTCTCGGTAAACACTATATATATATATATATGTATGTATGTATGTATGTATGTATGTATGTATGTATGTATATGTAGGTCTTTGGTTATTCGGGTTTTCTCCCGCATAAAATTGGAAGTGTCTTGGCAACGTTTCGATGAAGCCTCATTCATCATCTTCAGGCTGGTGTTCTTGGCTTCGGGCTTCCAGGAGCAATGTGTGATCGCAGCTGTTTCTTCCTTTTAACTGCCAGTGGGGGTGGGAGCTGATTGGGTGGGAGCATGGCTATGTTCTGATTGGGTGGAGGTATGCTTTGATTGGTTGGGGGCCTGGCTGTGCTCTGATTGGATGTGGGGTTGGCTGTGCTCTGATTGAATGGGGGTGTGCTCTGTTTGGGTAGGGGCTTGGCTGTGCTTGGATTAGTCTGAGTTGCAGGGGGATTTGAGCTGGTGAGCTGCATTGCTGTTGTTTGGCTTCGTGGTCGTGCCACATCTTCATGGTGGGTGTCAGTTTGCTTCATGTATGGATTGGAGCGGTTTAAAGTGGCCAATGATGCAGCTGTGGTCTGGCTTCTGGTCTGTGGTCGTGCCTCATCATCGGTGTGGGTCTGGGTTTGCTTTTTGCGTGGAAGTGTGATGGTGATATCCTATATGGTTTTCGTGAGTCTGGGTCTCGTGTCATTCTTTGTGTTGGGGACTCGTTTGTCAATAAAGGCAAGTTTCCAAATGGCTGGTAGGTGGGAAGTATCATCTCGTTTATTCATGCTGTGTGGGCATTTTTCTAACTCGATGGCTTCTCTGATTATTCTGTTGTTAAAGTGTTCAGTTTTGGCGATAGTTCTGGTCTTTTTAAAGTCAATTTCATGTCCTGTGGTCATCCTGCAACTCAGACTAACCCCGAGCACAGCCAAGCCCCCACCCAAACAGAGCCCACCCCCATCCAATCAGAGCACAGCCAACCCCACATCCAATCAGAGCACAGCCAGGCCCCCAACCAATCAAAGCACACCTCCACCCAATCAGAACACAGCCATGCTCCCACCCAATCAGTTCCCACCCCTACTGGCTGTTAAAAGGAAGAAACAGCTGCAATCACACATTGCTCCTGGAAGCACGAAGCCGAGAACACCAGCCTGAAGATGACGAATGAGACTTCGTCGAAACGTTGCCAAGACACTTCCAATTTTACGTGGGAGAAAACCCAAATAACCAAAGACCTACATACAAACACCCGCGAAAACCTCAGAAAAAATACATATATGTATGTATGTATGTATGTATATATGTTTGATATTTATATCAAATAAGATTTTTTTCCAAATTTCTGTAATCAAGAAAATAATTGATATATCTCTGAATAACCAGCAAATTGCAGATAGGCTGTTTTATATTATATATTTTTAGATTTTTTAAAAATTACTTTTCTAAGTGCTGATTATAGATTTAATTTTCTAAAAACCTTAGTAGTTTATGGATATTTTCTTTAGATTACAATATTGTATACCAAAATATATAAATAAAAACAAATAGTTGTTATGCTCTGAACCAGATCAACAGGAAAAAGGTTTTTTTTAACCTCATGTATTTGCATCCCAAGCATGCACACCCATTTAAACTAGTTATTTATTTGTCCCATGAGAATCTTGTTGATGGTCATAGTTGATCAGTTGCATGGTTAGTTTATAATATATCAGAAATATAGTTTTTACATTATTTGAATAAGTGATCAGAGGAAAGGCTGAAAGAGCAGTTCAATAACAATAGTTATTTGTGTTATCCTTTTGTCTATGGAAAATCTCCATAGTCTATGGAGATTCTCAGTCACCCAGGTCATATTTGTCCCAAAGATGCTTTATTAAGAGGCACCTAAACTTTCTGTTTTTTCTTTGAAGATGTTTCACTTCCCATCCAAGAAGCTTCTTCAGCTCTGACTGAATGGTTGGTAATGGAAGAGTTTATATTCCTTGCAGACAGCTGGTCATTTGCATTCTTTTAGCAAGTCATTAAGGCCACCTGGAAGTTTATCTGCATTGTCAGGGTCACCTGAGTGGTGCAAATGGGACTGAAGCTTTCTTGGAACTATTGAAAGGACTGTGTTGTAGACTGGATAGTTGATGTTGTATCCCTCCCCCTCTGTTGAGAGAGGGCTGTTCAATTTTGACAGAGATGGCCTCTTTGACTCCTCTTTCAAATATGGTCCTCTCTGTCCAAAATATGGACTTTACTGTCTTTAAAAGAGTGGCCTTTGTCTTTCAAATGCAGATAGACTGCTGAATCTAGTCTTGATGGGTTTGTTGTCTTAGGTTGTGCAATGCATTTATGAAGTGGTTGTTTCGTTTCCCCAGTGTACACATCTGCACATGGCTCATTGCATAGTACTGCACATACACATTGCTCAGTTTGTGTCTGGGTGTTTTATCCTTGGTGTGGAGAAGCTTCTGTCTTTGTGTGTGTGTGTGTGTTTTTATGTGTGTGTTAGCCTATAGGCCATATCAATGTATAGGTTCAAACACATATTACCAATAAAATTCTAAACAAACAATTTAAAATTAGAGTAGGGTAAAATACAATAGTTATGGGATAAAATTTACTTTATTGTCATTGTACCTCGTACAATGAAATTAAATGCCATCTTCAGTGTACATTATACATAAAAAAATAAAACAAAAACACACATCATTTACATTCTTTTTTTTTATTTAACGTTAAAACATACAAAACAGAAAAAACAAACAAACAGTAACATATAGACATAAACAACAAAAATACAACCATTCCCTCCACCTACACCACTCGTACTACATATACATATACATATTTGTTGTCAGTCATCTACAGATCATATCTTTTTTTTTTTCAAATTACATGGTCAGTTGTCATGTATTTCACCTTAAAATTGTAAATATTGATATTATGATACTCTTTTTGTTCTATATCTCTCTACTTTATGCAACCCTATTTGTCGTGTTTTAGTTTGTTGTTATTTTACTTTCCAGCCATTGGTACCATTTGTGCCATACTTGGTAGAATTCACTTTCTTCTTTGTCCTGCAGTTCTAAGGTTAGCTTGTCCATTTCGGCACATTCGTTTATTTTGGAAATGATTTTTTCTCTGCTCGGGATCAGGTCCGTCTTCCAATTTTGGGCATATATGATTCGCGCTGCTGTGAGAATATGAGTACTGAGGTATTTTATTTCTTTATTATATTGTGTTGTCATCATTCCGAATAAGAAGAACTCTGGTTTATTTGGTATTTGCAAGTTTGTTATTTCTTCTATTATGGTTTTGATTTCTTGCCAATAAAGTTGTGCTTTGCTACATTTCCACCACATATGAAAATACGATCCTTTTTGTTTTTTGCATTTCCAACACAATGCAGATGTGTTTGGGTAGATTTTGGCTAGTCGGGCCGGTGGTAAGTGCCATCTGTAGAACATTTTTATTAGATTTTCTTTATAGGACGTGGCTTTCGTCATTCTAATGTTTTGTTTCCATAGTTTCTCCCAATCTGTAAGTTGAATATTGTGTCCTATATCTCTGGCCCATATTATCATGTTGTGTTTAACTGTTTCTTCTAGGAGCGCGTCTCTCAGTAGAAAATTATATAGTTTAGTTATTAATTTTTGGTCCGTCCCTAAAAGAATTTTGTCCAAATCGTTCGAGTCAATGGCTATTCCATATTGTAGTTTGTCTTTGTTATATCTTGATTGGATTTGAGTATAGTGCCACCAATCCATATTTTTGTTAGTCTCCTGGAGTTGTTTACATTCTATATAATTGAAAACCCAATATTGCATTAATGTTGCATTATACAGTAGAATTCAGTATAGTTACTGCTCTGGGATAGAAGCTGTTTTTCAGCCTATTTGTCCTTGTTTTTATTGTCCTGTACCATCTACCAGATGGTAATAGTTCAAAAAAAGGGTGTCTAGGATGAGATGGATCTTTAAGAATGTTTTGAACTTTCTTAAGGCAGCGGGAGCTATAAAGCTCTTCCAAAGAGGTGAGAGGGCAACCAATGTTCCTCTGGGCAATGATGTTAACCCTCTGGAGCGCTGTCCTATCCACCACTATGCAATTGGCAAACCATACACAGGTGCAGTAAGTTAAAATACTCTCTATGGTGCAGTAGTAGAAGGTCACCAGCAGTTTTTCATTCAGTTGTTTCTGAGAAGTCTCAGGTAGTATAATCTCTGCTGGGCCCTTTTGACCAGTGCTGCAATGTGAGTGCCCAGGTCAGGTCCTCTTTTATGATAACACCCAGAAACTAAAACTAGCCACTTGCTCCACTTGATAACCAAGAGCTGGATGTCTGATCTATTCCTTCTATAGTCTACTATAAGCTCCTTGGTCTTATTGGTGTTAAGGACCAAGTTATTGTCTCCAAACCACAAAAGCGGTCCACCTCATCTCAATAGGCAGATTCATCCCCCCTCCCAGAGATGAGTCCCACCACTGTTGTATCATCTGCAAATTTAATAATAGTATTACTGGCGTGAATGGGAATGCAGTTATGTATATAAAGAGTATAGAATAAGGGACTCAACATGCAACCCTGTGGTATACCAGTAATAAGAATAAGAACCCTGTGAGAGCGGCCAGACAGGAAATCCATAATCCAAAGGCAGATTGAATAAGAAAGTGTAAGATCCATACGTTTAGACACTAGTCCAGGGGTCTGCAACCTTAAGCATTCAAAGAGCCATTTGGACCCATTTCCCACAGGAAATAAAACACCGGGAACCACAAAATCTGGGTGGGCATGGCCAACTCGACCTCACTCACTCCCACCCAGTCACGTGATCCCCTAGCCACGTCTACCCAGCCACAAAACCATTTTTTCCTCTCTCTCTCTCCCTCTCCCCCTCTGTATCTCTCTGCCCCTCTCCCTCTCTCCCCCTCTGTATCTATCTCTCTCCCCCTCTCTCTATCTCTTTATCTCCCTCCCCCTCTCTGTATCTCTCTCTTCTCTTCTGTCTCCCCCTCTCCCTATCTTCCCCTCCTCTCTCTCCCTCTCTCTCTGTATCTCTCTCACCCTCTTTCTGTATCTCTCTCCCTGTCCCTCTCCCTATCTTTTCCTATCTCTATCTCTGTCTCCCTCTCCTCTCCCCCTCTCCCTGTGTGTCTCTCTCTCCCTCTCTGTGTGTGTATCACTCTGTGTGTGTCTCTCCCCTGTCTCTGTATCTCTCTCTCTCTCTCTCTCTCTCTCTCTCTCTGTGTGTGTGTGTGTGTGTGTGTGTGTCTATGTCTGTCTGTCTGTCTCTCTGAAAGCCAAGCCAGCAAGCGTGGGCCGGCCGGCCACTCCCCGTGGGTGTGTACCCTCCTGGCCCCACCACAGCCAGCCAGGGGGTCATGAGAGGAGAAGGAGGAGGAGGAAGGTTGCCAGAGCCTTAGTGCAGGAGAGAAGTGGCCCTGTACCTGCCTTCATGCCACATTTGCGTGTAAGGCAGCCTTCGCTTCCTGCCGCTTTGGGCTGGAGTTTGTACCATCTGCACGGGGCCAAAGAGCTGCCAACCGGACGATGATAGCAAGGCGATGGCCAGAGCCTTAGTGCAGGAGAGAAGCCTCATCCTGTTAAGACCCTCCTTAAGTGAGTGGCTGCCCACCCTGTGTACATCTTTGCTGCACTTTGGCACTAGCTTGAGGAGGGTCTCCCCATGCATGTGCACCCTCCCAGGCCCTCCACAGCTGGCTAGGGGTCACGAGAGGAGAAGGAGGGGGGAAAGGAGGAGGGTTTCCTGAAGGGAAGCCTCCGCTGTGGCTGGTGATCATTCCTCAGCCAGCCCGGATTTCAAAAAAGAAGAAATAAAAGGAGTAGTGAAGTGCCCCAAAGAGAGCTTGTTGGCTTGGCCCAATCGCAGCTTTCCGAGAGAGAGACAAGAGACGCAGAGACAGAGAGAGAGCACGAGAGATACACACACACACATACACAGACAGACATAGAGAGGGGGAAGATCGGCAGACGGGTGAGCATCTTTGGCAAGGGCTTTCTCTGAGCCTGACCCCTGGGGTAGTGTGCGAGTTTCACCGCCGGGCTAGCCAGTGTCTTGGGGTGGAGAGCAGGTTGCGCATCTTCCCAAGCAACCGAAGCACGCCCTGCACCAACAAGGGCTGGAAGGAGCTCCATAAAAGTGAGGTGCCAGAGAATCAGCCCCGGCCGCTTTTTCATCCCACGCCTTTGCCCTTACCTTCTCAGGCCAGGTGAGGGAGGGAAGGGAAGGGCGTGGGGAAGGACCAACCAGTGTTGGGATAGGGAGCCACAACAGAGGGCCCAAAGAGCCGCATGCGGCTCCGGAGCCGCGGGTTGCCGACACCTGGCCTATGAGCTCAACAGCTGCATCCAGAATGAGTGAATGAAGCCAAATTTCTGTGATTAACAAAACACAGCACTCTTTGATGAATTTAGTCTTTGTAGTCTGTACATCCATTTTGTTAGTAAGAGATCGTGCATTGGTAAGATATTTACTTGGAACTGAAGGCTTGTGTGGGAACTTACTCAGCTTAAAAAAGAACACTGGGATGATTTTCTCTGCCTCCTTCCTGCAGGGATAGTAATTCATATGTCCCCCAGGGTCCTGGTTGCCTCCTCCGGTATGTTATGAGAATGTATAAAATCATTCGTAATAATCTTTTTACATTTCAGTCCAATTTGTAACAAGGCTTGCCGACTATAGATGTCCCTTGCCCCACAGGGTTCAATCAAGGAAAAAATCCAAAACACACACAGAATCATCCACACCATAAACTGAAAGAAAGAGCACCCAGTTACACCATCCATGTGTGCAGCCATCTTGCAATCTTACAATAATTATATATATAAATAAATAATAAAATAAAATAATGTAATATATAAAATAGAATAAAATGACATAAAATTATATTTCTTTATCACCCCTACAATTTACTGCAATCAGGCCCACATATGCCAATCTCAGTTGGACTATTTTAGTAAGAAATTGTGCTGTATTAAATGTCATTTTCAGATTCTGGCCACACAGGAGATATGTTGTTTTAATATGGGCCTTCTTCCACTGGGCCATAGGTTTAATATATGGATCAAGGTACTTATCTCTGCTCCCTTATATAAACAGCAATCGAATAATATATGAATCAGATCTTCTATCTTTTCAGCTCCACAGATACATGTACATTCATTGTATGGAATGGAAAGGAATCTTCCCAAACCTAACCTTTGCATCAAGCTGTACGAATCTTGTTTGGGTAAATGTCTCCCTGACATGTTTTGGCAATTGTGATTTTAAATAGTTGTCCATTTGGAAGTTGCGTTTATATTTGCTCAGCCATTTTAGGCTACCAGCCTTACTAAGTGTGGCTATGTCATTTTGAGCTTCTATATACATAATATTCTGACCTAGGCTTCCTGATACAATAAAAGCACACAATGAGTCCCAAAACTCTTTTTTTTATTTCCACGGCTGTGAATTCTGCTCATTCAGAGCCTGTTCATTCCCAATCTGTTCATTCAGAGGAGTCCCAAATAATTGTAAAGAGTCCGACAGAAATCTGCCACACTTCTTCAGGATAATGGTGATAGACATCCACCTTTATCTCCCTTGACATGCTGCTAAGACCTAATTGGCAATTAACTTTGCAAAACCAACGGAACACAGAATCAACACAGAGCTGCAGTCTTGAAACCAGCCAGCACGAACAACAGTTGCTTCCTGCAAAGGGCTTATGTGCCTTTGCTCTTCCTTTATGTCTTACGGGAGGGGCCAATTATCTCCCAAGTCATCCCTTTTGTTTTAACTGTTCTTGCCTTCAGCCAGCTCTGTGCATGCGCGCACTGGGAACAGGTTCCCCCTGTTCCTCTGCCTTCCTGATGTCAAACTCTAGTGGCTCCGGAGTCCGCACATAACTCCCAGATGGCCCTGGGCCCATCTCTACCTCTGATGCAGAGCCCTTGTCCGAGCCTTCCCTAGACTCCAGGACTGACCCATGTTCCTCCCCAGCCTCCTCACTGTCCGACTCTGTTGCCAGCTCCCCAGGCCATTGGCAGACCACAACACATAATTCTTTGTGCAACTTTTTGTTGTTGTTGTTCTCCTGTTACACAGGGGGCAGGAAAACCACAGCTCTTTATATAATTTGTCAATTTAGTAATCCAGAGGGTTTGTGATTGCAATTTTATCTGCTCCAGTAGACATAGCTTAGGGAGTTTATCTGTCTCCATTTCATTAATTTTGAGCCAGTAGTTGTAAGCTCTAATTTTAGACAGTGTGTGAATTGTGTAGATTCCCAGTTCCACTCTGACTGCTGCAGCAGATGTCTTAGGGTCCACACCAAAAATATATCTTAAGTGCTGAGACTGTGCTTGCTCTAAAGCTGTAACAGAGTGTAAACCCCAAACCTCAGCTCAGTTTAGGAGCATAAGGATTACCTTAGCTTTATAAACTTTGATTAGTGGTACTAGGGAGCCAGGGTAACTATGATTCTTTAATTTGAGTAAAGATCCAGTCTTGGAAAAAGTTATGCCCAAGTATATGAAGGTGATAACCTGTTCAATTGGTTCCCCGTCTAGTTGCCATCTATGATTCTGGGTATGTTTACCAAACATCATAATTTTTTATTTGGATTTGCTAATAATTAGAGAGTTATCCTGACAGTAGTAGCTAAATTTAGTAGCCTATGAAATCCTACTTGTCAGTACTATAATACAGTGTTTTCCCGAAAATAGGACATTTCCTGAAAATAAGGCCAAGCCTGATTTTTGGGGTGGGCATAAATATATGCCCTCCCCCAAAAATAAGACCTAGTGACCGGGGGCGTGGCCAGCACAGGAGGCAACCCTTCCCTTCCTCAGTCACCTCAGGGCTTCTCGGCCCCTTAATCTGATCAACTGAGCCGCTCTGGCCGCCATTCACAGATGATTCACGGGTGCCACTCCAGCCAGTGCCTCCAGCAAGCGCAGCTGCTTTTGCCATTAATTGCGGTCACTTCTGCAACAGGAGGCCAAGCAATGTGCCCAATGTGCCTAGCACTGCCCTTCTGAAAGGTAGAGTAGCAGCAGCTATCCACAATTTTTTTACTCTTATTTCGTCCCGACCGTACTGGGCCACATGGGTCAGGACGAAATAAGGCTTAAAAAATTGTGGATAGCTGCTGCTATCCTTCGGAAGGCTGGCATGAGGCATTAGTCTCCTGCTGCAGAAGTGGCTGCACCCGAGGAGCGCTTTTGGGAGAAAAGGCAAAGGGGAAGCGATCACTTGCAAACTCCCGCTCCCACTCTCAGCCGGTCAACTCGCAGCAGCCCCAGATGCCCAAAGCCCGTGCCCGCCTGGCTCCCTTTTCCACAGTGCCCGGCTCTTTATCAAGGGCGGTGGCAGGTGGGGTGGAGGAGAAGCAAGATGTATGGAGCGAGACAGGGCTCACTCCTCTTGCCGTCTCTTCTCCCCCTCTCACTCTTTATCGAGTGTGGTGTCAGGTGGGGTTGAGGAGAAGCGAGATGTATGGAGCGAGACAGGGCTTGCTCCTCTTGCCGTCTCTTCTTCTCCTCTCACCAGGCATGGCAGGTCTTCCTGCCCCTGCCCAAATTGGATGCAATTTGGGGGTGGCAAATGGGGAGGGGTGGGACCGGGTAGACGCGAGATGTGTCTTACCTGCCTTGTAGCTCCATCGTCTGTCTCGCTGTTGTCTGCAGGCAAACACGTTGTAGGGTTAAAAAAAACCTCACTGGTTCAATCAAACTTCTCGAACTTGCAAGAAGTTTGGTTTTACCCTACAATATATTTGCCTGCAGACAACAGCGAGACACGCAACAGAGCTGCAAGGCAGGTAAGACATGCGTCTCGTGTTGGTGGGAGGTGAGGAGGGGTGGGGCCACAGCAGCGCAACACAGCAGCAGCCATGAGGTGGCCACGCTCACCACCTCCTGCACTCCCAAAATAATACCCCCCTGATAATAAGTCCAAGCCCTTATTTCGGGGTTCAAAAAAATATAAGACAGGGTCTTATTTTTGGGGAAACACAGTAGGATCATATCATCAGCATAGAGCAAGGTGTTACAATTTCTATTTAGTATCATTGGCATGTGCCTCATAGGGTCTTTCATTAATCCTGGCAAGTCATTGATGTATAAATTAAATAGTAATGGGGCTAAAATGCACCCTTGCCTTACCCCTTTGCTTGTGTGAATCCTGTTAGTCAGGGCTCCATTAACCCCCAAGCGCAGTTTCAAACAAGTATTTGTATATAGGGCTTTAGTTAGGATTAGTAGTCTAGGTTCAATTTTAAGAGCTGTCAGTTTATGCCATAGTACATCTCTACATACCATACTAAATGCAGCTGTAAGATCTATAAAGGCTGCATATAGGGGTCTCTTCTTATAGGCATATTTGGCAGCTAAATGATTCGGAACAAAGCAGTTGTCAATGGTAGATTGGCTTTGTCTAAAGCCTGCTTGTTCTTCTACGAGAATATGATTTTCGTCTGTCCAGATTTCCATTTTGTTCACAAGGAACCTCGCATATATTTTTGCTACGATATTGATTAGGCTAAAAATAGGACTACAATTACTAGGATCCTTTTTATCCCCCCCCCCTTTTTTTTATATGGGGACCATTATTGCCATTTTCCAGCCGACAGGAATATGGCAGGTATCAATATCAATATGGCATATACATCTTGGCACAAATGATCTGTCCCCAAAAGATGTACTTTCTGTGCAGAATGATTTCCGGAACTTGGGGTAAAAACTTTGTAATATAGATTGTAGGCTTATCTTTTCAGAGGTTTTACCAATATATAAGGAATAAAAAAGGAAAGGCCAGCGTGAAGCGGAGTTTAATGTGAGGCTAAAGGAGTGTTGTAAAAGGAAAGGCTTTGGTTTTATTAGTCATGATGTCTGCAGCTGGTCCAATGAAAAACTGTACAAAAGAGATGGTTTGCATCCATCAAAGAAAGGGATGAGTTACTTGGCATTAAATTCACAGATTTTCTGGATAAACATTTAAACTGAACAGTGGTGACAGAGAATTAATTGATATAGAACATTTTTGTCCCCAGCAATCTAAAATTAATAGGGTTATCAGTGCATGTAACATAGATATTTCTGTGGGTAAGACTTATCAGCCTTGCTGTCAAGGAAAACCAAGCATTTAATAGTGAATGCCATACCATGTGCACTAATCAAACAGGTGGCAAGAAAGTAGGGACAGTCAGGCACAACACAGGTTATGTAGACAGTAAACATAGGATCAATCAAAATGGACTCAAATGTCTATACACCAATGCAGAGTATGAGGAATAAATGGGGTGAATTAGAAATTCAAGTAAATGAAAAACAGAAATCAAAACAAGAAATAAGAATGTAAATTGAAATTTGACCAATTGGAATCTAAGAGTATTGAATACTGGTAAGGATAAAATATTGACTGTTAATAAATAGGATGTAAGTATATATAACAACTTAGTTTATAAGGATGTTCGATATAGTTATACAAGAATAAGAGAATGATTAGGATGATTGAATTTAAAAGTAAAGATAATTGTCGATGCAGAAAGTTGTAAAATATTATATAATGTTGCTATTTATGTTTTGTATTTTACTGTTTGGTGTATGTGTATGTTTTTTCTTTTCTTTTTTGGTCATTTTTTGATTTTTTCTATTATGTTTTTGGTTTTAAAAATTTAAAATATTCAGTAAAAAAATTTTTTTTTTAGAAATTCAAGTAAATGAGGGCAGATATGATATTGTTGCCATTACGAAACTTGGTGGGATGAAACCCACAAATAGAACATACAGCTAGACGGATATGAATTATTTAAAAGAAATAGACCAAATAAAAGAGGAGGTGGAGTTGCACTATATATAAGAAATAACTACATCTCTACAGAAATAGAGCACAACAATGATGAAAATTATCTTGAATGCATTTGGGTCAATATTAAAGGAGTGGGGACGACATTGCCATAGGTCTATACTATAGGCCACCCAACCAAACAGAGGAAGTAGATGAACTTTTTGCTAGTCAGCTAACAAAGATATGTAGGAAGCACATCACAATAGTAATGGGGGATTTTAACTACCCTGATATCAACTGGGAGACAAACTCTGCACCTAGTTAAAGATCTAACAGGTTCCTAACAAACCTAGCAGACAACTTTGTTTTCCAAAAAGTAGAGAAGGGAACAAGGGCATCAGCCATATTGGACTTAATTCTCAATAACAGAGATGCAATGATAGAAGATGATACAGGAATCTTGGGGGCAAGTGATCATGCAATATTGGAATTCAACATTATGCAAACACAAGTAGTAGAACAAAGTTAATCTAAAGTCTTGGACTTTAAGAGAGCTAATTTCATAAACTTAGAGAGCTTGAGAAGGATTCCATGGATGAGAATCCTCAAGGGGAAAACAACTCAAGAAGCTCAGGAAATTTTGAAAAGTGAGATTATAAAAGCCTTGTCTAGCACAATACCAATGAAGAAGAAAAATAACAGTTCTCAAAAGAAACCAGCATGGCTGCATAAAGAACTCTCTGACAAATTGAAAGACAAAAAGGACAAATATAAAAAGTGGAAAGAGGGGCAAATAACTAAGACAGAATATCAGCAAATAGCCCAAGCGTGTAAAGATGAAGTGAGGAAAGCTAAGGCTCACAATGAACAAAGGCTTGTGACAAAAGTAAAAAACCAAAAAAAGCTTCTTCCAACATGTTAAAAACAAGAAAAAAGTCAAGGAAACAAATTGGTCCATTGCTGGGAGAAAGTGACAAGAAGGTGACAAGCAACAGGGAGAAAGCAGAACTACTTAACTTGTTTTTTGCATCTGTCTTTACACAAAGGGAAAAAACAGTCCAACCTATCAAAAACAGCACCACAAAAAACGGATTAAGAATACAAGTGAAAATAGGGAAGAAAATGGTAAGTGAACACCTGTTTACCCTAGACAAGTTCAAATCACCAGGACTGGATGGATTACATCTCAAGGTTCTGAAGGAACTTGCAGACGAGATCTCAGAACCACTGAACTATATCTTTCAAATATCCTGGAACACTGGGAAACTGCCAGAGGACTGGAAAAGAGCTGATGTAGTTTCTATCTTCAAAAAAGGGAAAAAAATTGATCCAGGAAACTACAGACTTGTCAGCCTGACCTCAATACCAGGGAAGATTCTGGAAAAGATAAGCAATGAATCATTGAACACCTAGAAGCAAACAAAGTAATAACCAAAAGCCAACATGGGTTTGTCAAAAACATCATGCCAGACTAATTTTATTGCATTCTTTGACAAAACGATAAAATTAGTGGACCAGAGGAATACTGTCAGTATAATTTACTTGGACTTCAGTAAGGCATTTGATAAAGTAGACCATAACCTACTACTAGATAAAGTAGAAAAATGTGGGTTAGATAGCATCACCACCAGATGGATATGTAAATGGCTGACCAACCGACTACACTGATCAACATGTACTCCTCAATGGAACTGCATCTACATGGAGGGAAGTATGCAGTGGAGTACCCCAAGGCTCTGTTTTAGGCCCTGTCCTCTTCAACATCTTCATCAATGACTTGGACGAGGGGATAGATGGGGAACTCATCAAATTTGCAGATGACACCAAGCTGGCAGGAATAGCCAACACTCCAGAAGATAGGCTTAAGATATAGAAGGATCTTGACAGACTTGAACATTGGGCACTATTTAACCAAATGAAATTCAATGGTGAAAAAAGTAAGGTTCTACATTTAGGCAAGTAAAACAAAATGCACAGGTACAGTATATGTGGTACCTTGTCAATAGTAGTAACTGTGAGTGGGATCTTGGAGTCCTAGTGGACAACCATTTAATATCACTTTATACTGCCTTGGTAAGGCCACATTTGGAATACTGTGTTCAGTTTTGGTCGCCATGATGTAAAAGAGATGTTGAGACTCTAGAAAAAGTGCAGAGAAGAGCAACAAAGATGATTAGGGGACTGGAGGCTAAAACATGAAGAACGGTTGCAGGAACCATTCATTAATCCATCTAGTTTAATGAAGAGAAGGACTAGGGGAGACATGATAGCTGTGTCAATATCCCAGGGGTTGCCACAAAGAAGAGGGAGTCAAACTATTCTCCAAAGCACCTGACGGTAGAACAAGAAGCAATGGGTAGAAACTAATCAAGAAGAGAAGCAAGTTAGAACTAAAGAGAACTTTCCTGACAGTTAGAACAATGAATAAATGGAACAATTTGCCTCCAGAAGTTGTGAATGCTCCAACACTGGAAGTTGTTAAGAAGATGTTGGATAACCATTTGTCTGAAGTGGTGTAGGGTTTTCTGCCTAAGCAGGGGATTGGACTAGAAGACCTCCAAGGTCCCTTCCAACTCTGTTATTCTATTCTATTCTATTTATAGACTTGGACTAGAAGACCTCCAAGGTCCCTTCCAACTCTGTTATTCTATTTTATTCTATTTATATGAATGAATAGACCTGCCAATAATGGACTCCACCAATCAGTGAAGTTCTTAAATATTTCTGCTGGTAGAAAATCCTCACCTGGGACTTTATTGCTCTTTAAATATTTAATAATAGATTGTATCTCTTTTACTGAGACCGGCGACTAAGGGGAAGGATTTCAGGGCTCGTTCACTGCTTAGAGGCATTTTCTCTACATATCCTGTCGAGGCAAACAGATTTTGATAGTAGTTCTCCCATTCGTCAGTAGAGATTGGTATATCAAATGCAAATCTTCGTTCCTGTAGAACTCCTGCTACTGAATGCCAGAATATTGATGCACTATAACTTTTAGCAGCCAATTCAAGTTCTGCCCAAATTAAGATGGCGAAACCTTTTTCTTTAATTTTATAATTTTTTAATATTCTCTTCTTATGAACAACATCTTAGCTTATATATGAGCAATAGATTCTTCTGGGTGAGCCTCATGACTGCCTTCAATTTCTTTTTTAGCCAGTGGCATTCAGGATCAAACCAATGGGGTCTACCCACTTGGGCTCTTTTTGTAGCAGGTTTAGTTGTTAGGTGTTTCTTCAGGCTACTACAAAGATTAGAGAATGTGTCTAAGGCTGACAGCCAGTCAGTAGTAGATGACTGGATTGTTATATCCCAGTTGCTAGCATTCTCTGCTTTAAGGCAATCTGATATTGCCTTAGTATCAACTTTAGCCCAAATTAACCTTTTATTTTGGGTCACCTCTACCTTTTTGGTGAGCAATCTGTCTGCTGATGTTATATGGTCTTAAATCTGAGTGGCCTCGCAATGTCAAACTTACAGACTGATGATTGCTATCATCACTAAAGTGTACCATAACGTCCGAGAAGAGGTCAACTTTATCTTTAGATACACAAAAGAGATCCAGCACACTGCTTGAATGGGCCAAGTGGTATGTGTAAGGATATGTATATTTCTTATCCTTATCTCCCAGGATTTGGTGATTACCCTTAGACATTTTGGAGATTAGGAGCAGGCTAGCAATGTTACTTTTGCGGTCTCTCGAGAGCCACTGAGGATGGTTAATGAAAAACTTTCCTGGCACTCCCTTCTTCTGGACGAACTCATACAAAGAAGGACCCAACCTGGCATTAAAATCTCCTAGTAATACCACTATGGACTGAGGGTATAATGCAGATATATCATCTAAGACAGGGCTATCAAACTCCCGGCCCACAGGCCATATGCGTCATGCACTGGCCATGCCCATGCCCAGTTTAGCGAAGGGGGGAAAAGTCCCAATACATCACGTGATGCCGCTGTGACGACATGAGTTTGACATCCCTGGTCTAGGATAACTTCTAAATTTATCCAGTATTCAGAATTATAATACCAGGATTTGTTTGGAGGGATATATACATTTACCAGTATTAACTCAAACTCTTCATATCCAAATTTAACAGCTGGGAACTACAACTACTTGTCTTCATTGTACAGTTTCTCCCCCTGTTATTGCAATTCTTGCTTTATAAGAATGGATAACCCACCAGAGGGTCTCCCTTTGGTTTTTGGTTTTTAGGTTGGGGAGGCCCATCCCTGAAAGCCTGCCAGTTGTACTGGTTTGTTCACTTTGTTGAACCAGGTTTCTTGAATGGCTATTACATCTAGACAGAAAGTTCATTAGTCCACTATCAACTATCCCTTTCCCACCAGTCATGTTCCAGGTCACCATCTGTATGGGATTCCTGGAGGCAAGGTGGTCTGGCTTGGATGGTTGGCTAGGTGGCAGGGGTGAAATCCAGCTGTTTCTATCCAACTCGGGTGAACTGGTAGCGACAGCAGCGGAAGCTCTGCCCACATGCCCGGACGTCATCATGTCCCATTTTTGACCCATCTGCGCATGTGCAGAAGGCTTTGCGCATGCATGGAGGAGGTGCATGCTCACATTTGTGAACTGGTAGCGAAGATAAATGGATTTCACCCCTGCTGGGTGGTAAGAATGCCGGATGTCAGCTTGATGTTGGAGCTGGGTTGATATTAACTATGCTTCCCATATAGATTATTAGTTATTGTGAGGTTCGGTTTTTCTCCTCGTGAGTTGCAAATCTTGTTTTTGTTGCTCCTTTTTATCTTGCTTGCCAGTGTTCCTCTGCTTTTGCTTTAAGATTGACATTTCTTCAGGTGGGCAGTACTCTGCTTTCCTTCTCCTTGTCTAGTTGTCCTACTAGATGGTTAATTTGAACTTGTACTATTAAATCCTGTTGGATGTCCCTTTCCTTTTCTTTTTGTTTTGGACTGGTATGCCTTCTCTTTTTATTTATTGGAGTTTGAGTGCTTTCAGAAGCTGGACTTGATAGCAATCCCACGGAGAAGCTGCCAGAAGGAAGCAAAACATTCAAGCTTTCTGTTGCACTACTTGCCAACCTCAACATTTGACCAATTATTTCAATCTTCGTTAGTGTCATCTTGGTCTCCTGAGCAAAGGGTGGCAGACTGGTGGACTAGCTCTTCGTCCTCATCCATGAACAGAAGCTTTCCGTTGTATAGGTTTAAATATTCTTTTTTATTGTCCTTATCTTTTTCTAACATTGTTAGTTGAGTGCTTGTTTGTTTGGCTGTTAGTATTTTGGAGTTCCCAAGGTTGATGTCAACCTCCCTCACTGTCTTGGCTCTCTGCCCAGACTTTAATAGGGACTGAATTTGGGTGGTGTGAAATACCCGTCTTGGCCAAATACAGAGTTTCTTTAGTGAGATCTCAAGTCTGAATAACATTGATGGCAGAACAATCTGCCCAAAGGTTGGCAGTATTCTTTTGCAGCCTTGTCTGTCGGGGAGCCAAGAAATCTCTGTTAGCTCATTGGAATATACCCTACGGCAGTGGTGAAATGTAAAATTTGTTACTACCGTGGCTTGGTGTGGGGGTGGGTGGTAATATGACTGAGTGGGCATGGCCAACTTTTTTTTTTTAACTTTTAAAAGCATTTTTCTACAACCTCTTCGGCTGAGGAGGTTGTAAAAAATGCTTTTAAAAGCCTCTGATGATCCCAGCTGACTTGCCCAATCAGCAGAGGCTTTTCTTTTTTTAAAAAGCCTCTGACCATCCTAGCTGACTTGCATGATCAGCAGAGGCTTTTCTTTTTTTTTAAAGCCTCTGACCATCAAATTGGGATAGAGAGATCAAAACCATTCTCCTGTTATGCCACCTGCCCACGTTCAGAGGGGTGTTAGCAACTTGGAATAAGATCCTATGTCTCTGCAAGACCAGCCCCTCTACCGTATCCTCTCTGTTCTGAGCCCTCTCAGTCCACACAGACTGGCCAAACATCATGAGTGAGCTTTGCTGTTTACATCTTCATCTAACTTATTAATATGTTTTCCCATTAGAGACTTTAGTTCTTTAAAACTTCCATTTGCTTTCAGGAGCTGGTCAAATATGGCAGAGACTGTTTGTGCTGTTAGTAGGCAATTCTTGCCTACTAACCAAATCCAAGTCTCCTTTAAGACCAAATCCAAGGTCCTTTAAAATTGTTCCTAATATTATTCTTATTTCTCTCCTCCCCCCAGTCCTACTGTACCTGGAACTCCCTCCTCCACAGAGAAGCAATCGTCCTCTTCCCAGTCCAGTAAGGGGCTAGGTTTGTTTGGGGATGGGTGGGAAGAAAAGAGGCCAGGGTGGAAGTGGCTGGGATGGACATGCCAGAGGACATTCTTATTCCCATCTCCTCACTTCCTACTTCCTTCCTCCCTCCCTCTTCCTCCTCCTTATTCCCATATCCTCCCCCCCTCCCTCCTTCTCTCCTCCTCATTCCCATCTTCTTCCTTCTTCCCCCTCCCTTCCCTTTCCTGGAGGAGAAGGCAACTTCCCCTCCCCCCAACTTTTAAATGTGGCCTTTATTAAGAGCCGAGAATGCCTGCTCGGATACCTGCTGCTTCCCCCCCCCCCCAAAATAAAAAGAGAAATCCCTGGCCCAGGGGCAGCATCGTAACTTTTTAAGCATTTCAAAAGCCATTCTTTTAATTTTGGGGTCTCACTTTTTGGGACAACCTCACCCCTCCTCCCCACCTCTCCTTTGTGTCCAAGAAAAAAAGAAATTGGAGGAAGGGAGAAGTGGGGGACAAAAAAAAAGCCACAGAGGGAGAGAGAGAGAGAGAGAGGAATACAAAGTTAGAGACGGGACCCTTACAAGCCGAAGTCACTGCCTTCTCCACTCCCACCGCCTTTTCTTCTGAAGGAAAAAATCCCTGCAGTCCAGAAATGATGCTCCCAGAGCTGGACAGCAGTGCCATGAAGCAAGGAAAAAGAGGAAGAAAAACCTCACGACTTTAAAAGCCCAGGGAGAAAATTCCCACCCCCAGCCTCCTCTTCTCCCATGTGGCTGTTTCTGAACTAAAGGAGGTGAAGTTTGGAGCTAAAGGAGGTGATCAATCAAGCAGGGAAACCAGAGCTGGAGAGATCAACTGCCAGCTGGAGTGATGTCAGGCTCGGGGATTTAGCTTTCGGCTTCCCTTTTTCTTCCTTCTTTTTCCGTGAATGGCAGGAACTGCTCTTGGTTTGCAGGGCCTGAGGTTTACTTTCCCTTTCTGCTTTTACTCACTTCCTACCCAAGGAATGCTGCTTCTTTTGCTGCCTCCTCACAAAAAAACCCCTCTCTTTCTTTCTCCTTCCTTCCTTCCTTCCTTCCTTCCTTCCTTCCTTCCTTCCTACCTACCTACCTACCTACCTACCTATCCTGCCTCCTTCTCATTCCCATCTCATTCTGGAGAGTTTGGCAGAACTGCCAGCGGCTGTGCTTACCGTGACTGTGGCTTTCCCACCTGGAGCGGGGCAGGGATGGTCCCAGTGAAAGGGAAGCTGTACAGGCTGCAAGGCCAGGACATCGAGCAGGCCATGAAGGCACTGGTGGTGGGCGGGGTGCTGATCTATAACTGGATGGCGGCAATCCAGTCTGGAACGCCGTGTATGGTGGGGGCGGGGTGCATACTGGGGGGGCGCACCTATGGGTGGGGGATTTAGAGGGGGGTCACCCTAGGCAGGGGCGGGGGGGGGGCATGTGTCAGAGGGCCACGCACACATGCGTGAGGGGCATGCATTCATGTATGGGGGTGGGGCACATGCACAGGGGCTGTGTGCACATTGCATTTTGGGGGTTTGGGCGCACCTGCACATATTTGGGCGTGCACACCCACACTTCCAGCACTCGGTCTGGAAAAGGTTAGCCATCACTGGTATAGAATGTCTTGTCTCTGGACAGGAGATTTAGAGAACATTCTCTGTATTATTTCCAGCTCTGTGTTTTTTTGTTAATATATTTTCAACAATTGGTCTGCAACATTTTCCCTTTCTCCTTCCACAGCAGAATTCAATATTTTCCTTTTCCTTTCTCCTTTGAACTATATAACTATGATAATTCTCATGAGAGGAAACAGAGTACACTAGCATTACAAATATTTTTTTTTAACACTGGAAAACCCAGAATCCCAGTGGAGAAGTTTCAGCTGTGTTCCTTTCCTAAGAGTGTGATACATATCTGGTCATCATCACTTCTATTATTGTTCAAACTAAAGAAAGAAATGGTCAAAGTTTCTGTGTGACCTCTTTGACAACTTCCAGGGCTAGATGCAAGTTTGGCAGGCTAAACATTCTCTGTTTTACAATACTTTTAGAAGAATTTTTAAAATAATATATTATGTTGATTATACTGATTTTAATTCACTTTAGATTATATTTGTTAACACTGACTGATTTGATGAAGACAATTAAAATGTTTGGCTGCCATACCTGTGGCTAGGAGGGAAAAAAGTCAAATTTATGATCTGAATGAAGCACCAATTTGTTTTGATAGAATATTATTTTGCTTTTTCCCCTGATACCTAAAAAGTATTTTATATAAAAATGTCAGATTCTGAAAATTTTACAGTCTATTCTGTGTAGAATTATGATTTACTTAGTATCCATGTGAGGGGGAAAATATTGTGTCAACTAGCAACAAACTTGTCATTTAAACCAATAATGCCATATAAAGAGACTATAAAATCATATGTGATAATACTTATTTTCTTTATATGTTTGAATTTTGTAGAATACATTTACATGTATCAAAACCTCATTGGATGAAAGTATTCTGCTGTTTAAAATTTAAGAGAATTTACATTCTTCAGTTATAGAGAACAGTACAGAACAGAGAACACTCCCTACTCATTGTTTTAGGGAATTTTAATAATGCTAATCTAAGTCAGGAGCTGCCAAGATATACTAAGCATGTCAACTGTCTCACTAGAGGAAAAAAATATTTTAAACCACTGCTATTGCATATTAAAGGATGCTTATCGCTTTTAGAAAGAGCAGCTGTAGGCTCTCTGATCACTATATAATTCATCTTGTACCCGTTTATAGACAGAAACTTAAAACCATAAAACCTGTGGTTAAAACACTGAAATCTTGGACCTAGGAGGCAAAGTTAAAGTTACCTGCTTGCTTTGATTTCATAGACTGGAGTGTTTTTGAAGCTGCATCCCAGGACTTGGATGAACTCACTGATACTGTGACATCATACATTAGTTTTTGTGAGGACATGTGCGTAATGACTCAAAGCATACATTATTTACAGTAATAACAAATCTTGATTAACATTTATGCTCAAACAGCTATGTCTGTTTGAAACTTACAAGAATGGAGATGGAATACTGTACAATCAGGCCAGGAATAAACAAGATCAGGGCAGCAAAAAAAGAACTTGAGAACAATATTGAATGATTATGAGCAGCTAGGCAAGAAAGTCAAGGATTTGGTGCACAAGTAGTTTTTTCATCTGTACTGCTAACAAAAGGACAACATCCGGTAAGAGAACAAAGAATTCTAGAAGTAAATTGGGCTAAAGGGTTGGTGTTGCCAAAAAACCTTTGGATTCCTGGACCATGGTCTGTACTATCTCCATGATGGGCTTTTGGCAAGGGATGGGCTGCACCTCACAAAGACTGGGAAGCATGTTTTCAGAAAATGACTTGCTCATCAGGAGGGCTTTAAACTAAATTTGAGGGGGATGATGACCAAACTTTAGGATCTCCAGGACCTAATTCCAAGCAAAAACCCCTAAAAAGCAAGTTAAATAAGGAAGTGAGGGATGGGAAGGAAGACAAATTCAAGCACCAAATAGGAGACAGGACACATACTCAGAGACAGACATAAAGATCTCAAGTGCCTATATACAAATGCACAAAATCTAGGGAACAAACAGGGTAAACTTGAACTATTAGTACATGAAGGTATATATGATATAGTTGGAATAATAGAAACTTGGTGGGATGTAATCCATGATTGGAACATACTGATAGAAGGATACAAATTCTTCAAAAAAACCAGACCCCGTAAAAGAGGAGGTGGAGTTGCATTGTATGTAAAGGACCACTATATTGCTATAGAAATGCATGAAAACAAAGATGAAAACCTCCTAGAATTCACATGGGTCAATATAAAAGAAAAAAAGGATGACATGGCCATAGGTTTATATTATAGGCCACCCAATCAAGCAGAAAAAATAGATTTATTTTTTGCTAATCAACTAACAAATATATGTAGGAAACCACTACAATAGTAATGGGGAACTTCATTGGAAGATTAATTCTGCACCAAGTGAGAAATCAAATAAGTTCCTAACCAACCTAGCCGATAACTTTGTTGTCCAAAAGGTAGAGGAGGAAACTAGAGGGACATCCAAACTGGACTAAATTCTTACAAACAGAGAAGAAGTAACAACAAGAAGTTGAAACTGCAGGAACCTTGAGAGTGATCATGTCATACTTCAACATAACACAAACACAAGCAATAGAACATAATGACACCAGAGTCTTAGATTTTAAAAGAGCTGATTTTAATAAACTCAGAGAGAACTTGGGAAAGATTCCTTGGATGAAAATCCAGAGGGGAAAACCACTCAAGAAGCTTGGGAAACTCTAAAAATTATTATCATAAAAGCCCAGACCAGCACAATACCACTGAGAAAGAAAAACAAATCCAAGAAGAAACCAGCATGGCTGCCCAAAGATATCTCGGACAAATTGAAAGACAAAAAGGACAAGTACAAAAAATGGAAAGAGGGAGACACAACTAAGGCAGAATATCAGCAGATAGCCAGAATCTGCAAAGACGAAGTCATGAAAGCAAAGGCTCAGAATGAACAAAAACGTGCAACAAAAGTCAAAGATAATAAAAACAGTTTCTTGCAACATATAAATAACAAGAAAAAAATCAAGGAAATAGCTGGTCCACTAAAGAGAGAAGATGGAAAGGAAATAACAGGCAACAGAGAGAAAGCAGAGCTGCTAACTTGTTCTTTGCATCAATCCTCACGCAAAAAGAAATTATAGCCCAACCTATCAAAAACATAACTGTAAAACACAGAGTAGAAACAAAAGTTAAAATAAGCAAAAAAATAATGAGAACACCTGTCTGATCTTGATGAATACAAATCACCAGGGCCTGACATATTATCTCCCAGAATTTTAAAGAGCTGGCAGATGTCATCTCAGAACCACTGTATCACATCTTTCAAAAATCCTGGAGCACCAGGGAACTACCAGAGGACTGGAAAAGAGCTGATGTGGTTCCCATCTTCAAAAAATGGGGGGGGGGGACCAGACCCAAGAAACTACAGACCAAGATACTGGAAATGATAATTAAAAAACAGTTTTCCTGACATATAGAAATGAGTAAAGTAATAAATAGTAGCCAGCATAGGTTTGTTAAAAACAGATCATGCCAATCTTGTTTCATACTTCAACCTAGTGACTAAACTAGTAGACCAGCAAAATACTGTGGACATAATATACTTAGACTTCAGCAAGGTATTCGACAAAGTAGACCACAATCTACTTCTTGGTAAGCTAGAAAAAAGTGGGATAGATAGCATCACCACCAGATGGATTCATAACTGACTGACAAACTGTACTCAATGAGTAGTCCTTAATGGGTCTACTTCTACATGGAGGGAAGTAAGCAGTGGGGTACCACAAGGTTTCGTCTTAGGCCCAGTGCTCTTTAATATCTTCATAAATGACTTAGAAGGGAAACTTACCAAATTTGCAGATGATATTAGATATTAGATATGGCAGAAATAGCTAACACCCTAGAACTGTAATGGTGAACCTATGGCACACGTGCCAAAAATGGCACATGGAGCCATGTCGCCTGGCAGGCATGGCGTCACCCGTTCCTTTTCCGGGTTTCTGGCTCGCATGCGCATGTGACGATCAACTGGGCTTTGTGTATGCAGCAGTCCTGGAAACCGTAAGAGCTGGTCTTCTGTTTTCTGACATGCACAAGAGTAGCGGCCAGCTGATTGTGCATGCGTATGCCTGGCAGTAACCGGAAGACTTGCTGGTCGGCATGCATGTGCCTGCCAGAAACCAGAAGTACATTTTCCGGCTCACACATGCCCCTTGGGCCACTCTGCTTCCTGATTGTGGCCCCGACAAGTGCGTGCACAAAGCGCTCCCTTTTTGGCACTTGGTGCTGCGTGCGCACATGATCCCTTTTGGACACTCGGTGCCAAAAAGGTTTGCCATCACTGCCCTAGAAGGTAGGCTCAAGATCCAGATGGATCTTGACAGACTTGAACATTGGGTCCTATCTAACAAAATGAAATTCAGGAACTGGGCATGATAGTCTAGTGAAGAGAAGGACCAGGGAAGACATGATAGCAGTGTTGTTGTTATTGTTGTTGTTGTTTGTATGTACACTAAGAGTTTATGAACCAGAGATAAACTCCTTGTGTGTCTAATCACACTTGGCCAAATAAAGTATTCTATTCTATTACCATATTTTTTGGAGTATAAGACGCTCCAGAGTATAAGATGCACTTTGTTTGTTTGTTAGTTAGTTAGTTAGTTTGTTTGTTTGTTTGTTTATTTATTTAAATTTTTATACCGCCCTTCTCCCAAGGGAGTCAGGGCAGTGCACAGCCACAATAAAATACATATATCCATAAAATTTAAAAACAGTTTAAAACATATTAAATAATTTGGCCCTTATATTAAAAAAACAAAAACACCTATTAAAATTCATTATTTAAGCCAGCCCAGCCTGTTGAAACAGTAAAGTCTTAAGAGCACGGCGAAAGGTGCATAGGTCCAGGTTTGTACATATCTCTGGGGGCAATTCATTCCAGAGGGCAGGTGCCCCCACAGAGAAGGCTCTCCCTCTGGGGGTCACCAGTGTGTGGGAGCATATTGGCCGGTGGGAGGCTATCGGTAGCAGAAGGCGATCTCGTAAGTACCCAGGTCCTAAACCATGGAGTGCTTTAAAGATGATGGCCAGGACCTTGAATCGCACCCGGAAGACCACCGGGAGCCTGTGCAGCTTGCGCAGGAGAGGTGTTACATGGGTGCGCCGTGTCACTCCCATAATCACCCGTGCGGCCTCATTCTGAACCATTCTGAGCCTCCGAGTGCTCTTCAAGGGAGCCTCATGTAGAGAGCATTACAGTAGTCCAGACGGGAAGTGACGAGGGCATGAGTGACCGTGCACAAGGCGTCTTGGTCCAGACAGGGACGCAACTGGTAAATCAGGCGAACCTGATTAAAAAAAACCCTGGCCACAGCCGTCACATGATCTTCTAAATACAGCCATGCATCCAGGAGGACACCCAAGTTGTGAGCCCTCTCTGAGGGGGCCAAGATGTCACCCCCAATAGTCAGCGATGGAACCAGCTGGCTATACTGGGATGCCTGAAACCACAGCCACTCGGTCTTGGAGGGGTTGAGTTTGAGCTTGTTTCTCCCCATCCCGATCCGCACGGCCTCCAGGCACCGGGACATCACATCAAGGGCATCAATGGGTTGGTCCGGGGTGGAGATGTACAGCTGAGTATCATCAGTGTACTGATGGAACTTCACCCCAAAACCACGGATGATCTCACCCAGTGGTTTCACATAAATGTTGAACAGGAGGGGCGAGAGGACTGACCCTTGCGGCAACCCCCAAACAAGGCGCCTCGAGGTCAACCTCTGTCCCCCTGCCAAGACAGACTGCATACGGTCAGAGAGGAAGGAGGAGAACCACCGCAACACAGTGCCCCCCATTCCTAACCCCTCCAATCGTCGCAGCCTGATACCATGATCGATGGTATCAAAAGCCACTGAGAGGTCTAATAGGACCAGGACAGAGGAACAACCCCTGTCCTGAGCCCTCCAGAGATCATCAACCAATGTTTCCATGCTGTACCCCGGCCTGAAGCCCAACTGGTATGGATCTAGATAGACAGCTTCATCCAGGTACTGGAGAAGTTGTCGCACCACCACACTCTCAACAACCTTAGTTGTTGGGGAGGAAAACAAGAAAAAAAATTCTGCCTCTGCCTACCAGCATCCATCAGTATTCATCTGGTTAGCATCCTTGCAGCAAATAGCAAACAGCCTGGTTAGCTTCCGCATGTCAATACAGCCTTATTTAGCATGAACAGCTGATGGGCAGTTAAATCGGCCTCCCAGAATACTGTCAATCAGCTGTTCCAGGCTGCGGGGATCACCAGAGCTCATTGCCGCCTGGAAGCGGCCGAAAATGCAACACATGGAAGCCAAAAATGGTGTAGAGGCTGAAAAAGTGATGCATGGAGGTCAAAACCACGAGGCAGCGATCAGTGGTGATGTGCTGTGGCGATCCCCGCAGCTGGAACAGGTCTAAAACAGGGCATGCAGAGGCCGAAAATGCGACACACAGAGGCCAAAAATGACTGAAGGGTAGGGGCCAGCGGGTAGGTGGGGCTTCAGCAACATTCGGTGTATAAGACGCACTGCAATTTCCATCCACTTTTAGTTAGGGATTTGAACTGCTGAACTTTCAGTTGACAAGTTCATGGTCTTAGCCACCTAGCCACCGCATCCCATTTTTACCATGGCTCAAAAAAGGTACTCCAAGTGCAGATATACTGTTTAGTATTTCTAATACAAGGTTGGACATGAATATATTCTGTTCTTAATTACCCTCCTTAATTTAAATAAATTTAAAATTATTTTTCTACACAGTGAATAAAGCTGAGACTTCTAAAGCTCGAAACAAGTGACATAAAAATTAAGACCATTATCAAGTGCATTCCAGGTGCATTCCATACCCAAAAGAGAAATGAACTGCAAGAAGTCCTTTACTGTTTAAGGCAGAAGAATTTTTTTTAAAAAAATCCTATGTTTCATATAGAGAGCTGGATTGCTAAGAGTCTTCAGTAGCTAAGCTTTGTAAGTAGGTTTTTTTACTGTCTACTCTATAATAAAAATAATTTATATACCATAACCTTATTGTTGATTGTTGTACCATAAATTCTGAGAACTGATGGAGTTTCTAAGAAAAGGTGAATCTTTGGACAAAAATGTGACATACTGAAAGTTGTTTGCTTAGTAGTCTAGTAATACTATGTTATTTTTATCTTTTTAATTTTCAAGCAACACAAGCCTGCAAAAACAAATGTATCTCATTAAGTATCTCCTGTGATTTTTGGCTACTATGATCATTTAAAAGGTTTGGTTAGATATGCTAGAAACTGATGTATTCATCTCAAAACATGTGAATTAAGCCCCTGCTCTTACCTGTCTTGATAAACTGGAGGAAAATAATGTTCTAAAATTGGTATGACAAACACTTGGGAGCCAGTTAAACCCTTATTGAACGCTGGGATCCCACAATAGAGGAAACGTAAATTGGGAAATAGAAGATACGGAAGTATAGTGCAGTGACCCAGATTATTTGGTAGAACAAGTACAGTGGGTCCAGCCAAGTTTTTTTTACTCTGGAAAACCATGTACTGTAGGAGACACTTATACTGAAAAGAACAGCATGTAAGCTTTTCTGTTAGTAACCAATGATCTTATCTTTTATCATACAATAACTAGTCTACTGGATTATGCTTGGTTCTGATGCTGTTCAGTCTTTGCTTCTTATATTTTACCGTCTATGAATTTAATTGTAAAACAAAGTTCTACAGTGGAATGGTTAGATAACAGTCACAATTTGGGGGAAATTTTCCTATAAGTATTTGAATTTGGCAAGAAATACTCTCCTTCTCCTAAAGTCAGATGATAAAAATTATAGGTAGATGAACGAGAATTCTTCGATTATTACATGAGGATTTCCAGGTTTTCAGTAGTATAGTAATCTCTCTCCAAACTTTTATGTGGACCTGTATTTAGTGATATAACTGCTCTTATGTTTAAAAGGCAAACTTAGAAGAGATTCTCTTGATATAGATGGAAAATATGATGCAGTATAGTTGAATAAAAAGCAGCTATCTTCAGACATATGTAAAATAATATATTTCCCTGCAAGGACTGTATTGCTATATAACTTCTTAATTTTAAGTAATGTTGTTTGTAGCTACAGCAGCCTAGCCAATGGTAAATGTTCTGTTACACAAATTCTTTCAACAAACATTCGCTGCTGATAAATAAGATTTCAGTTTATTGCTTTATTGATTAGTAAAATGACGATATCAAATGAGAGAAGAAATAAAGGGATTGTTTCATTGTTATTCCAAGAGACACATTAAGCCCTTCAGATTTGGAGAACTAACCACTGGTATATTGCAGATACAACATAAATTGATCCTAAAATAATACCAAGCTTTGTTGGTTTCAGTACTATTTCCTGCAAGATATTTATAGCTTTTTATTTTTACTTGGATATATCTTTCATTGTTTTGGAATATAATGCAGGTATTGATGGCTAAATGGATTCCAATAGATTTAATAATTCCGTAAGTTTCTCATGTCAAATGTTATAAAGTAAATCCTATGAAGCAGTCTGTTAAAATTGCATTAATGAAGTAGTTCCCAATTACTCTGGGAGACTTTTTAATCATTTAACATTTCTCCAATAATTGTCAAGCTAAAATAGTTGACTTAAAATTTGTATCTGTTTAAGAATAACTACTTTCCCAGACTTAAAAAATGTACCATGAATTATAACTACTTTTAAGTTTTATTTATTTGAATATTACTACAGATCTCTGTCTTTTTAGGAATTCCTTCCATTGCAAATAAAGCTTTATGAGCAGTGTATAATTAGCAATGCTCACGAAACAAAACTTTTTTTCTTCAGGGTTATGCAAATAAGATTATTTTAATGAATACAGAAGATGAACTTTTAAGACTTTTATTCAAAGTAATAAAGACTTAATGTTATTTTTCAGCCAATTCTGTTTTCTTCAAAGCAATTGTTTATATGCATGCACTGTACTATAATGATAAGTTGTGTTATATATGGGAACAGTATTGGAAGAATGCTGCTATCTTATATTTTTGACCCTGAGAAGAAAGGAAAAAGTTTCAGACTGTGCAGTATTATCTGATTTATTATAAGGTACAAATATAGCCATTTTTTTTTGAACAAAAGTATTTTTAAAAATTAGTTGCTCTGATCTAGAAAATGCAGTGATGCTCTGATCCCATCACTGCATTCATAGAATTATCTGATAATATTTGAATATAATATTATCCCTGGAAATAAGGGATGCAGAGAAATCCATAGGTAGTAAATAGAATTGCCCTTTTAAAATATTGTTTTTAAAAATATTTATATTTTAACTTATTTATTACAAAGATTTGTATGCTCTATCCCAGTTCTATTTTCTAATTAGTTCAGTGTGGTTCTGAAAAATCATTGTCTTATACTGTATTTTTCCTGCTTGACCAGGCAGAGTAGGAAGAAGCACATCTGACAAAAAATTGGGATATGCATCCATAGGCAAACTCACAACCCTGACAAGGTTGTGTTCCAGCCATCTCATTTGGACAAAGAAGACAGAACAGAAGGTTTTGGCTCAACTTTCTAACTATATTGAAAATACTAAGACTTAAGTACCTAATAAAATATTGATCTTCTGATTATTCCAAATTAACAAAAAGAATATGCATATTTGTTTGTTTATTTAATTTGCCACCCATCTCACTTTAAGGCAACTCTGGGCAGCTTACAATATTTAATTGAAACCATAAATATATTAATAAATGTATAAAATCACATTAAAATTGCTATACAAGTTATAATGAAAGATGGGGAGGGAGCAGAATATACAGGGTTGGGAGATGGAAACTACTATTAGCCAATCAGCTCCAGTGTGGTGTTCCCCTATTCAGCTCCAAGCCAACTGGCAGAACCAAGTCTTCAGTCTCTTGTGGAATGTCAGGAGGGTGAGAGCCAATCTTACCTCAGAGGGCAAGATGTTCCAAAGAGCTAAAGCCACTAACTAAATAAAGCCAATTATGCTTTATTGCAACAAAAATTCTTTATTGCTAAAAAAAAAAAATCCAAACACATAATTGCATTTAATCAATTCAGTTTGAAGCAGAAATTTAGCCATTGATTTTAGGATACAGCTAATACCTCTGAAATGGTAAACACATTATAAATGTTTTGATTATCTGCAATATTAAAATGCAAAATAATCAAAAGCTAAGCATTCATTTTTAAACATTCAATGATTTATTTCTCCTTATATCTTCACTTCTCTGAATAAAGCAATCAGAAACAAATTTTAACAAATTTTATCATGATAACATTTTTGTTATCAAGAAATGCATTCCAACTCAAGGATTCAATGAGAATGATTCAACATTATGTTTGTATCTCTTTGTCTGTCTATCTCTGTCTCTCCCTCCCCCCATTACATTAAGAGTTCAGAATTTGATAGTTTTTTGTGATGCTATTTTTTGTTTTACAAGTGGTTGCCATACAGAAGGCAGTAGGCATGCTTTGTCATGGCTGTTAGACCACTTCCAGTACACTTGGAAAGGCTGGGATAGCCCATTGGGATCTCGAGATGCAGAATATTAGACCTCATCATATCACCAAGGCATCTGTTTTTTACCACTTATGTTGCTTTTGGGTGCATATATGCAATAAGTAGTTCTTTATAAACAGAAGTGCCTGTGTGTACATATGGATTCAATATGAGATAGCCTGCCAAACAGCCATGCAAAAACTTCTGAGGAACCCAGCTGCCTCAAATTTCAAGGAAAGATACTATCTCATGTTAAGGCACTTTGCAAAACTTTTGCACAGCCATACTCTATAGCAGAGGTCTTCAAACTTGGCAGCTTTAAGACTTGTGGAGTTCAACTCCCAGAATTCTCCAGCCAGCATAGCTCGCATAGCATAGCATAGCTGGCTGGAGAATTCTGGGAGTTGAAGTCCATAAATCTTAAAGCTGCAAAGTTTGAAGACCTCTGGTCTATAGAAAGTTGCATTGAGTTTATTATTTTGTACTCCCATGTAAGTGAGCATAAGTTGTTGCTGTGCTATTTAGATTTGTTTACGCCATGCAAGTTGGAATAAAAATTGGGGAACAGATCTTGGGGAGATTATTTCTTTCTTGTTTTAGCAACAAGGAAAAAGAAAAATATTGGATAGCAAGCAAATCTCTGCATGCTTAATGAGGAATAAATCCCACTGAATTAACTAAAAACTAATTTTTAAATTAGGAATTCTTCTATTAATGAATATGGTACAGATTTGAATACTAATGAAAATGAAAATGGAACTTGAAAGAAATAGAAATAGCACTTAGACTTATATACTGCTTCATAGTGCTTTATAGTCCTCTAAGTGGTGTACAGAGTCAGCATATTGCCCCCAACAATCTGGTGAGAATCGAACTGCCAAACTGCTAGCAATCAGCAGCCAGCAGAATTAGCCTGCAATACTGTATTCTAACTATGTTTAGTGAATCATATGAGTAGATATAACAGCAAGGCATCAATATTTCCTACTAGTAAAAATGTGGAATAATGCACAATAATGTAATTTCATATCACTTCCATTTTAATAGTTGGTTTAATTAAAAAGGAGCTGGGGGAAAAGAAAGCTTGAATGGTTCCTCCTATGATTTGTGTCCTGTTACATTTTTGTTACCTTACATTTGGCGATGTTCCAGGAGCATCTTAATAGTCAGACTTATAATCTCACATAATGTATTTTCCTTTTTTTCATCCACCAGAATTTTAGCTTAATATTCTTGACTACTATATACCATCATTTCAGATATTCTCCTAACTAAACTAAATTAAATCAGCTAGCTAAAACATTATTTAATTTAGCTAACTAAACTAAATCAGCTAGCCGTGCCTGACCACACTTTTAAGTGGATCATAATCTTTCTAACAGACAGGAAGCAGCAGATGAAGCTAGGCAAAATCACATCAGATACCTGTACAATTAGTACAGGGGCCCCACAGGGCTGTGTGCTCTCTCCACTTCACTTCTCTCTATATACCAATGACTGCATTTCAAAAGATCCCTCTGTTAAAATACTGAAATTTGCAGATGATACAACAGTGATTGATCTCATTCAAGACAACGATGAATCTGCATGCAGACTGGTGGTTGAACAACTAGCCTTGTGATCCAACTGGAACAATCTGGCACTAAACACCCTCAAAACCATAGAAAGGATGGTAGATTTTGGGAGAAACCTTCCTATACTACCACCTCTTACAATACTAGACAACACAGTATCAACAGTAGAGACCTTCAAGTTTCTAGATTCTATAATATTTCAAGACTTAAAATGGACACCTAACATCAAAACCAGAATGCAGCCGCGCGGGTTGTTATGGGAGCGACATGGAATCCCCTTGTGGCTCCCCTGCTACGCGAGCTGCACTGGCTCCCTGTGGTCTTCCGGGTGCGCTTCAAGGTTTCGGTTACCATCTTTAAAGCGCTCCATGGCTTAGGACCGGGATACCTACGAGACCGCCTTCTGTCACCAATAACCTCCCACATACACTCCCATAGAGAGGGACTTCTCAGGGTACCGTCGGTCAAACAGTGTCGGCTGGCGGCCCCCAGGGGAGAGCCTTCTCTGTGGGAGCACCTACCATCTGGAATGAGCTGCCCTCAGAGATTCGGA
>WNWU01013467.1:2123680-2182267 GCA_012654045.1 Ptyas mucosa
AATTCAATACTATATCCGAACCTAACTATTTAATTATATTTTAAATCGGTTTTTTCAATTCCTTTATTACATGTATATTTCGTTCAACTGTACACCGCCCTGACTCCTTTGGGAGTAGGGCGGTATATAAATTTAATTAATAAATAAATAAATAAATAAATAAATAAATAAATAAATAAATAAATAAATAAACCATCATCAAAAAAGCACAACAAAGAATGGGTTTTTTTGCACCAACTCAGAAAGTTCAGACTGCCCAAGGACCTGCTGATACAGTTCTACAGAGGAATTATTGTGTCTGTCATCTACATCTCTATAACTGACTGGTTTGGCTCTGCAGCCAAATAAGACAGATGCAGACTTCAACGGATAATTAGAACTGCAGAAAAAACAATTGCTACCAACCTGCCTTCCATTGACAACCTATATAGTCAAAAAGAGGGTTGTGAAAATATCTACAGATCTCTCATATCCTGGACATGTATTTTTTCAACTTCTACCCTCAAAATGACGCTATAGGGCAGGAGTGTCAAACTCAAGGCCCGCAGGCTGAATCCGGCCTGCAGGGTGCTTAGATCTGGCCTGTGGGGCTGGCCTGGAAACAGTAAAGGACCAGCCTACAGTTCCTCTGCCAGCAAAAACTGAGCTCAGGGGGGCCGCGTGCAGCCCTCCCGAGCTCTGTTTCTAGCTGCGATGGCCTTCTGCAGCCCTCTGCCAGTGAAAACGGAGCTTGGGGAGGGCCATGCATTTTCACTGGCAGAACACTCGGGCTGCCACAGGCACCCCGACATGAGTGACATCAAGCTGGCCATGGCCACCCCCAACCCCCTCAATGAAATCGAGTTTGACACCCCTGCCATAGGGCATTGCACACCAGAACAACTAGACACAAGGACAGTTTTTCCCCTCATGCCATCACTCTGCTAAACAACTAATTCCCACAACACTGTCAAACTATTTAGTAAGGTTTTATTATTATTCTCATCTTTCTTATTACCTATCTCCTTTTCTACTTATGACTATAACTTTGTTGCTTGTATCTTTACGATTTATATTGTTTTATTTAGTTTCCTAGTATGATTTATGTTGATTGCTTATTTAGTATCCTATGACTATAACTAAGTGTTGTATCTTATAATTTATGATGAATGTATTTTTGTTATGACTATGATCATTATTTATCACTGATAGCTTTTATGTATACTGAGAGATTATGAACCAAAGTAAAATCCCTTGTGTGTTCTATCCAAGTGTCCAACCCTTGGCCAATAAAGAATTCTACTCCTATTCCCATTCCCATTCCCATTCCATTCCATTCTATTCTACTAGCATACAGTTCAATTAAGGGGAGCTGTGAAAAACACATGGTTTGTAAAACGAACAGCCCAGATCTTATTTCTTCCATTTCTGGTAGGTTAACTGGTATTTGTTTGTTTTTTTAGATTGCATCTCAGTAATGAAAATTATGCTAGCTTGCAACTATTAAGCTTTAATTACAACATGAATAGACATGTAACACTATTATGGGGAATCATAGCATAATTCACTGAGGATTAGTCAAATATTGTAATATTTCATGTGATTCAGCAAGTAGAAAAAGGAATATTGAACCTAAATCCTATATAATTTTTCCCAGTATATTCACCCTTTCAGTCATAAACTATTAGGGCTGGAACTCTTTCTGAAGCCAGAATTAATGATTTCACTACTGGAAATTTTGGGTATGGGGGTTGCAACAGATTTTCTATTTTTGTAAAAAGGTATTCATTAGTACAAAAAAAGATAGCTACTGTTTTTGCACTACTGGTGAACTTTCCCAGATCATGACTTCTTGCACTCAAGCCCTGGTCATTTTTCATCTGGAATATTGCAACTATTGCAACACACTTTATATGGGCCAGCCTTGAAATCCATTCAGAAACTTCATTTGGTACAAAGTGTGGCAATGAGAGCAGTTTGGGGGCTCCTTGCAGGGCCCATATTACACCTCTGATCCTCAAACTTCACTGGCTACCGCACTAATTCTGAATACAGTTCAAGGTCTTGGTTATGACATTTAAAGCCCTTAATAGCATAGGTCAAGGCTAACTCATGAACCATCTTGTCCCACTGGGACAAGCCTGTCTTATTTGTGCTGACAGAGAGGGTTTAGTATAAATCCCATCAATCAAAGAACTGACTATTGGGATCCAAGAAGAGCCTGCCATAGAATCCACCCTTTGGAACATCCTACCCTCCAGGGAGAGATCTGCCGTTGAGTTTCACTCTGGAGGTGGCTGCTAGATGGATGGCAGACTCTAGTTCCCTCGACTTGCTCCCTGTTCTCCACCTGTCCATCTCTTTAATTATCATATTGATGTATTCTCATTATGTTCTTTTTCATTGGAATACTGCATGCAGTTTTGGTCACCACGATGTAAAAAAGATGTTAAGACCAGTGGTGGGATTCAAATTTTTCTACTACCAGTTCTGTGGCCATGGCTTGATGGCCATGTCTTGATGGTGGAATCATGTGACTGAGTGGGAATGGCCAACTCAGCGTCACTCACGGCAAGATGGGGCAGTACCCCCCACCAAGCCATGCCCACAGAACTGGCAGAAAAGGCAGCTCCTGTAGCTTGTCCCTTTATGGTCCCCCCTCTTCCCGCATCAAAGTACCTTAAAGGGACACTGCAGTCCGGCTGTCTTCTGAGCAGCTCTGCTGTGACACCGTCCATCCAGCGCCGCAGGCTGTTTTCCTAGCTGAGTCTGGCAATAGGGTGCTGCCGCACATGCACACTGGCAGGCAATGGGGTGCACAGCTGGCAGGAAGAACAGGGTGGTGGCAACGGGACTTCAGGCCTCTTTTTCAGCCTGTAATTTTCGGCACAAGAAGCCTGCAGCCACCACCTCTTTTTCAGTGTGAGAAGGTTCCAGCCGCCGGCGGCGGCTCAGTTCTTTGCCAGCTGGAATTGAGCTGGCAGCGGTGGTTGGAGGCTTCTCACACCAAAAAAGAGGCGGCAGCTGCAGGCTTCTTGCGCCGAAAACTACAGGCCAAAAAAGAGACCTGAAGTCCTGTCGCTGCTGCCCTGTTCTTCCTGCCGGCTGTGCACATGCACCCCATTGCCTGCTAATGCCACTCACAGCCAGACCCGGCCAGCAGAATGGTCTGCTGCACCGGAGGGATGGTGTCACAGCAGAGCTGCACGGAAGGCAGCCGAAAAATACTAGTGGCTGGAGGCTCGCCAGCCGAGCCTCGCCAGTCCCAAGGCATGGAAGAAGGTGAGTGAGGTGGAGGGCAAGTGGGGTTGGTGGCATGCAGGTGGAGGCCCTGGGGAAGGCCAGAGCTGGGGAATGGTATGTTCCCTGACCTGGCCAAGGCAAACAATGAGCAGTGGAGGAGCAAGGCCGGAGCTGGGGAATGGCGGGTTCCCCGATCCTGGCAAGGTCAATGGTGAGCAGGTGGAGGCTCCGGAGCCTTGGGGAATGGTGTGTTCCTGGGCCCTGACCCAAGGGCGAGCAGGAGGCATGCAATATTCCTTTTTACTCCAGATGGTTTCTCTCTGCAATCCACAATTTCCAGTTTTTTAAAAAGTATCCATTTTGTTTCAATTACATAACAATCTTATTTAGCTTCTCTTTTTCTTTTAGGTTTAAAAGTATCAAATCATATTTAAAGTCCAGTCCAAATTTAAATAACTCTTCTCCTTTTTCCCCCTTCCCCCCCCCCTTTTTATTTGTACATCACTTCTTTTTTAAGGCTTATTATCCATTCTCTTTGGGGTTTTTTTGAAATTTAAAAAGAGAGAAGAAAAAAAAGGATCTCTATTTCTTTCCAATCCTTTGACCATTCTCAAATTGTTTAAGATTTCCAAATAGTTTGTTTAAAAAATCTATTTTCTATTGGGTATTCATCTCTTTAAAGTTACATTTCAAGATCTTCTTTGCCCCTACATTCCTTAGCCGCTATTTATCATTAGGGGTCTTATAATTAAAAGATGTTTCCCTTGTTGTTATTTCACACCTGGGTTGGCTGTCATTCACCCGGCTTCAAAAAAACTCTGTTCTGTTCCTCTTCTCCCTCCAGCTCTATACTTAGTCCAGTTGTCCCAGCTTCTTGATAGCTGCCATGGCTGCCCTCCCCCGCCGGCGAGTCACAGAGAGTTCCCTCTGACCTTCGAGGAACTTTCCTGTTCCTCTTGGTCGTCTGAGGTGCCTCTCTTTCTTCCCTGTCCCTGCAGGACGGTTCTGGTCCGCAGGCCCAGCAGCAGCAGTTCATCAGCTGGGGTTTTCGCGGAGTTCTTTGGAGCCCGCTAATTCCCCAATTGTCTCGCTGCAACGCCAAACCGGAAGTCCAGGTAGCTGCAGATTATTTATGCTCTGGACCCTGTTCTGGTGGGGATAATATTGTTATCTGAAATTATACAATAGTATGAAATCTTCAGATCGCCTTGATTTTATGTAAAAAACAACTATCTCACATTGCTTTGTCTCCTGCATTTTGCATATTAGATTAATTTAAGCCTTAATGAACTCCGTTACAAGTCTAAACTTCTCTTGTGAGGGTAACAACTGAGACCATGGAGGTATCTATTTGTGCCTTAGCCATTTGATGATATCAATGATGCCAATACAGAGAGGTATGAGGTTGAAAATACCTGGTCTTTAAAGGGTTTTAAAGTTTTTTAGCTTCAGAAACAGCTTGCTCTGTAGAACTTGTATAATATTATTGCAGTTGTTTGCACCAAGTGTAGATATATAGCTATGGACTAGGGTTGCTTTTCCTTTCATAGAATATATGGTTTTAATGAGTTTTTATAAACAAAATGATTTTCACATACTAAGTCTTCTGAATCAATAGCCAAAAATGCAATCTTCTCTGGGAAATACATTTCATAAAGGAATCTTTACACCAATTAGATAAGCAATGCTATTATTTGTGACATATGAATATGTAGGACAGCATCATTAAACCTTGAAGTATTTCACTTGTATAAATTTGCCTTGCCAATACATATGTAGTGCGTGCCAAATTGATGGAAACCAAAAGTTAATCCCCAATATTTTTTTGTATGAAAGTAAATACCTACTTAAATAATGAAACTGTCGAGCGTCAAGCAACCGTCAACACCTCAGTGGCCTGAAGGAAGGTCCATCGTGTCGCATGCCAGACGAACGCTACAGGGGGAGATGATAGACACGGGGGATGGGGATGGGGATGGGGATAGGCTGGTTTATGGTTAGGCCATTCACTCATGGTACTGGTGATGGGAATAAAAGGGATCACTTTAGTTTTGGGATAGCTGAGTAGATGCCATACCCTATGCTCCGGCGGATCGGCAGCATAGCAAACGCTTCTGTATGGTTTGGGGCGGGCTAATGATGCCACAACTGTGCAGATGGCAATGGTGGCAGATTCAAACAGACGCCCAGCAGCTGGATATGCTTGGGAAGATGCCCCACCGGCAATTAGGGCAGGGCGGGACTATAAAGAGGCGCTGAGTGGCAAAAGCCCTCCGCGCCAACTTTGTTCATTTCATTGATCTGGCATCGACTAGGAGCTGCCCTGTAGCATGAAAATAAACCGGGTTTGCTTCACTGCTTGTTGGCTGTTTGTATTATCCGGAAATTTGCACAGGCAGCTTAGCGGGGCTGAGAGAAACTGCTTGTACTATTAAAAACATGGTGTTTAGTAATGCTCTTGATGTTTTAAAATAAGGTGCTGAAATAAGACTCATGCTGGAGTCCATCTTCAGGGACCTTCTTTCTAGCACACAACCTGCTAGAGAGAAATTCCATGAAAATGGGCTCCAGCATGAGTCCAAAAGCTCAGAAGACTAAACCGGTGGTTCAGATGAATGGCCCAGATTAGATCCTTCTACGAAGAAGGTAATCAATTAATCTTAACTTTTAACTTCTGTGACACCTGTAGTATACACGTACAATGAATAGATCCAAAGTGCACAAATTAAAGCTTAACTTTTTACTAGCTGTACATAAGAGGGAGTATAGGTGGTTGAACTCTATGGACTCCACGAGGGAGATAGGCAGTTAATAAGCTTGATAAACAAGCAAACAAGGATAGCTTGAGACATGAATTTGCAGGGCAGCAATGACTTTGTATCCTTCATCCTTATGGGAAAAAGACTGAAGCCTGTTATTTCAGTTGATTGAGAAAGGGGAGAGAACCCGGAAAGACCAAATGCAGAACAATGCCTTCAAGGAAAAGGCAATGGTGATGGGGAACACAAAACAAAAGATTAACTGGAAAGGAAATACAAATGAAATTTGCCATTACAGGGGAAGATGCCCCCAATGTTCAGTACTGGTGATGTGTTCTAGCCCCCTGAGTTCATTCTTGGTTCCTGGACAGCATTCCTTTAGTTGTGCAGAGCTTTGGCTGCTGTGGTTGAATGCCATGTCAGTCAACAATAAGGCTCCCCCACACTTCAAGACCTTATTGAGGAGGAGCATGTTGGTCTGGCATGCATCACCAAGATCTATCTGTTACTGGTTGCGGGAATTCCCCTCTCTGAGATGTGTCCAGCCAGGTTTAACTTTTGGCACCAGCTGAGATCCCAGAACTGAGGAGGTAGCGTGGCAGTGGTTATCAGAGACTCTTTTCAAGGGCTGTGCTCATCAAGTTTCTGGTTGTGAGATCCTGTTTCTGAAACTGGGTTCATGGGATCAATTGGGATTGTTGCTATTGCATCAACCATCTTGCTGCATAGCAACTTCCCTGCCTGAACTGCTGGAGGTTTTCTCTGGATTGGGGTGAAGTTACACAAAATTTCTGGTTCCGGGTGATTTCAATCTTCCTTGAGTTTGGCCTCAGAAATGACTCAGGAGTTCATAACCTTCATGACAGCTACAGATCTTTCCCAGATTGTTGCAAGTCAAATTTGGAATAATGGTCACCAGATCTAATATTTCTTTTGGAGCAATTTCACATGATCTAGTGGGGAATTTAATGCCCTCTGTCATGGTCAGATCACGCCCTAATATCCTTGAGACTTTCTTATACCCACCCACTCAGCCAAGAGAAAGGTTATGGTCCTCTCTGGAGATTGATTGACCCAATTGGATTACAGAAAGAACTGGGTCATTTGCTTCATGGTCTTGCTGAAGCCTTAGTAACAGTAACAGCTTGGAATCAAAAGAATTGAGAGTTCTGATGGAAGTTAAGAGATGTCTAGACCACTGCTGGAGAAAGATGAAGGATTACTCTGACTGGACATATCTTAACAATAACTTCTCATGACGATAAAAGCAGCGATAAAACCCACTTTTATTGCATCAGCAGAGTGTCACTCCTTGACTCTCTCCTGAATCTCCCAAATCCTCCTAGGCTCTGTGTGTGTGTGTGTGTGTGTGTGTGTGTGAGAGAGAGAGAGAGAGAGAGAGAGAGAGAGAGAGAGATAAAGTCAGATGATCATCTCTATGGTCAGCAGAAGAACTTGTTGAACATTTGCTGGATAAAATCACTCAAATTCATTCCCAGTTGGAACCCTTGCATGGTGCAAGTGCTTATGAGGGATGGGGTTGTCTTGCCTAGGAATTTAGAATCAGCTTGACCCCTAAGGAAGTGGACAGGATTCGCCTGTTGTCATTGAAACTACCATATTTTTCAGACTATAAGACACTCTGGACTATAAGACGCACCTAGCTTTTGGGGAGGAAAAAAAGAAAAAAAAATCTGCCTCTGCCTCCCAGCATTCATCCGGTATTCATCTGGTCTGTTCGCTGCTGCCACTTCGCCACCACCCATTTGCAACCATTCTCACTCCCCCTCCCTTTTCCCCCCAAAAGCTTTGCTAGGTCCTTTATATGATTTCCCCCCCCAGTATTTAACATTTTTATTACGTTATCAGATAAAAAACAAAAGTAAAAAGGAAGATGGGGGGGGAGGGGGACAGAAAAGTGAGGGGAAACGGGGGAAAGAAAAAAAGAAACATTGACTTCCAACTCCCTCTAATGCAGTAAAAAAGCATTAACATCAAACCACAACTTTTTGTTTTTCCATAATAATATAAACTAGTCATTTCTATAAAAACATATCCATCTAATCAATAAAACCCAAAATCATAGTTTCATTTTTTCCCACTTTAAGCACAAAGTTCAGAAGCGGTCTCCATATGGAAACAAAGGTGCTTATATTCTTTCCTATAACCAAACAGTCAATCTAACCATTTCTGCCAACTCCATCAGCTTCTGTAACCATTCGTCCAGAGTGGGAATTGAGGTGTCCTTCCGTTTTTGCATGTATTTTTTTGCTGGTCTTGCTGTCAACATATATAAGATCAAAGTTCCAATTCTTTTCTCCAAGTCTTTTTCCATTAAATCCAAAAGAAAAGTTTCTGGTTTCATTCTCACCCTTTTTGATCTCTCAGTGGCCTTCATTACTGTCAAAGTGTTATCCCTTTGAGCCAGCTTCAATACTAAATTGTTCATCCAGTTCTGTGATTATCTGATAGTTATAGCATGATGCTTTATACCAAGTAAACAGAATAATTATATTTTCCTATATGAGTAAAATATTTAATTGTAAAACTTTGCCTGAAGCAGGCCAGTTATATATGTTATGTTATCATCTAATGAATGGGTTAATCATATATCATGAGTGACTATATCTGAATAATAGTAAAAGAACATAAGGAAGATCAACAGGAAAGAACAGATTATCGAAGCTTTCAATGAACATTTGTAGAGCATATCCATCAGACCCAAAACATGAATAATTTGCAGGGATTTGCTTCATTATATCAAGCATATCTCTGCAATCTTTAACTTTTGGGATTTATTAGAAAATGGAGAAGAGGCTCTTAGTTCCCATAAATATGGTTTTATATTATTAGATTTTATCCAATATGATTTAATGGCTGAAATCTCACCCAAGCAGTTAAGTGAAGTGGCTATGTATAAACTATGTGTCCTGATGAGAAGCAAAATGCATTTCATCTGAGCTATTAAAAGTAACCGTTGTCTTGTTTAGCAGTAGAGACAACTGTTTTCAACCCAGTACAAAATTCCATAATCTGAGGTACTTTCAAGAATGTTATGGTCATGGTGGAGAATGACATTGTCAAAGTGGATTTATACTCCTGGGGTTGATATTGTCTCATGAAAGGAAAGTTTTGAATTTACTCTTTTGGCATGCAGGCCAATACCAGCCAAATGTATTATTTTATTAAATAAAAGTTTTTGATTGGCTGCATTATTGGTGTACTATGATGTTTAGTTGCAGCTGTCTTAAGAGACCTCAACAAAATTGCAGGTGTTCAGTTTTAACAAATAGTTGTTATTATATAGTTCAACTCTTGGCATCTTGTCATGTTTCCTGAAGTTAAAAAATGATTTTCTACTTTAAAGATGGTTTTACATTTCTCGAACATAGCAAGGGGTGGGAATAAGAGGAGAAGAAGAATGAGAATAAAACTGAAGTCTCTCATCAAGACATACTGGGTATGTTTTTGTTGGTTATATATATTTCCCACTTTTGTATATTTTATTGTACAGTATATTCTTTTCTCTTGACTGATGTGGTTAAGTGTGAACCTTTGCCAAAGCAACACAAACTATGATGAATGAAAGAAGCATCAAGAATAGATTACTCATTTCACCCCAACTCCCACCCATCTTTCTTTTAACAGAGAACTGGTAATTGTGGTTTGCTTAAACATTATAAGGAATGCTTGTATTTTACTATATTTTGCTGTTTTATTTTGTAGCTTTCTTTCTTTCAATTTTTAGAGTTATTGTCTGGCTGGTGTTTTTTTTTAAAGTGTATTTTAAAAAGGTTTCTGTATTGCTCTCAGAGATATAGATGACTAATTTATTAACTCAAATCACTATGATACTGTTTACTATTTCTGAATATGTTTTTTTTCAAAAAGTATATCCAGAGATTCATAAATTTAAGAAGTCCTTATTATGTTTTACATAGTCTTCAATGAATACAGGCGACAGATATTAAGAATGTAAGATGTTCTAGGTCATCATAAAAGCTCATTTAGTATCTCATCTGAAAAACATGTTCATAACCATATGTCTGTAAGATTTCCTTAACCAGTACATGGGGGTAATGGCTTTTCTCTCATTCTTGTTCACATCCAACTAGCCTTCAGAGATAAATAATCAATATTTATTTATTTATTTATTCAATTTATAAATCGCCCTTCTCCTGCTGGACTCAGGGCGGTGTACAGCCAGAAATAAAAAACAATCGATACAAAAATTTAAAATTTAAAAGAATTATAAATTTTGGCCATAAATTTAAAAACCTCATAGCTAAAACCCAGTTTGGACAATTTAAAAGAAATCCAAAATCTTTAAAAAAAGGGGGGGGGGGGGTTATGCCAGCCCTGCTTGTTGGAAGAGAAAAGTTTTTAGGGCATGGCGAAAAACTCGGAGATCTGATATCCTGCATATCTCTGGAGGCAGGTTGTTCCAGAGGGCGGGTGCTGCCACAGAGAAGGCCCTCCCCCTGGGGGTCACCAGCTGACATTGCCTGGCTGACGGCACCCTGAGGAGTCCCTCTCTGTGGGAGCATACTGGCTGGTGGGAGGCTATTGGTGGCAGAAGGCGGTCCCGCAAATACCCAGGTCCAATGCCATGGAGCACTTTAAAGGTGGTAACCAACACCTTGAAGTGCACCCGGAAGTCCACCGGGAGCCAATGCAGTTCACGCAGGAGAGGTGTCACATGGGAGCGTCCCGTTGCTCCCATAATCCCCCGCGCGGCCGCATTCTGCACCAGTTGGAGCCCCATGTAGAGAGCATTACAGTAGGAATAGAATAGAATAGAATAGAATAGAATAGAATAGAATAGAATAGAATAGAATAGAATAGAATAGAATAGATTGGCCAAGTGTGATTGGACACACAAGGAATTTGTCTTAGGTGTATATTCAGATTTCTAGGTGCTGTCCATTGTAGTGTAAGAGAGTCCCTTTCAGAACATTAATGAGTACTTACCACTGTGCCCTCTTTTATATGACGTGTTCTATCACATAACATAGTCATGTCAGTGTGACAGTATTCACTCCAAAGGTGCTTTAGCAATTGGGAATTCATACACCAAATGACTTCTAGGATTTACGTATGCCGGGAATTGATGAGGTGAAAATAATGTTGTGGTTTATTTTCCAGTTCCAGTCCCTCTGGCACAGCAGGCCATTCTGGCCAGGCCGTTCTGGCAATGGGGTGCATGGCACAAACATGTGCACCGGCAGGCAATGGGGTGCATGGCCAGTGGGAAGAACAGGACAGCAGCGATGGGACTTCAGGCCTCTTTTTTTTTTTGGCCTGTAGTTTGCAGTGCAAGAAGCCTGCAGCTGCCACTGCCTCTTTTTTGGTGCAAGAAGCCTCCAGCTGCCACTGTTGACTTGGTTCTTTGCCAGCTGGAACCAAGCCGGCAATGGTGGCTGGAGGCTTCTCACGCCAAAAAAGAGGCGGTGGCGGCTGCAGGCTTCTTGCACTGCAAACTACAGGCCAAAAAAAGAGGCCTGAAGTTCTGTCGCCTCTGCCCTGTTCTTCCTGCTGGTCGTGCACTCCATTGCCTGCCGGTGCTGCTAGCGGGCAGATCTGGCCAGGAGAATGGCCTGCTGCACTGGAAAGACGGCGTTGCAATGGAGCTGCTTGGAAGGCAGCCAAAAACTACAGGCAGCTGGAGGCTCGCCGGCTGAGCCTCACCAGTCCCAAGGTGCAGACAAAGATGAGCGAGGCGGAGGGTGGGCGTGGCAGATGGCATGCGGGCGGAGGCCCTGGGGAAGGCCAGAGCCTGGAAATGGTGCATTCCCTGACCCGGCCAGGGCAGACGGTGAGTGGGTGGGGCCTCTGGGGCAATGCCAGAGCTGGGGAATGGTGAGTTCCCTGACCTGGCCAAGGTGAATGGCGAGTGGGCAGAAACTCTGGGGCCTTGGGGAATGGCGTGTCCCTGGGCCCCGACCTAAGGCGAAGGGCGATTGGGTAGCATGGTAACCTTTGGTGAGCAGAGCGGGCGAAGTGCAGAGGTGAGGCGATTAGCTGGGCCGCGTTGCGAAGGCAACATATAGGGCAGCCGGGCAGATGGGGCGATGGTGGTAGGGGTGGTAGGGGCAAGCAAGTGGGTGAGCAGCAGGCAGGGGAGGGGCCAGTCAGGTGGTATTTGCTGGTTCGGTGAACCAGTTAAAATTTCCGCTACCAGTTCCCCGAACCATTCCGAACCGGCTGAATACCACCTCTGATTATAATCAAACTCTGCTTTGGAGTAATACGTTTCTAGTATATTTGTTAAAAATGGAAATGATGATACAGTAAAGCTAATAGACTAATAATAAAAATGTCTTTAATTTTCATAAATTATTTCAGCAAGTTAAATTTGAGGAACTCCCATGAGCCAATAATTTCACTGAGTTTAAAACACCGTGTCCTTTATAAAATGTAAAGTCTCTCAGAACAGGGCTTAAGAAATGTTTCCCCCTTCCAAATTTATTTATGTATTTATTTAGAAAAACTATTTCACATGTGCATAATTTGTTCCATTTTCTTCTCTTTTTAATTCTTCTCATTTCTCTTTTTCCTATTCTTCTTTCTCTTATTACCCATTTATGTCCTTCTTCATTCCTGTTTCCTACTGCAGTTACGCTTAAGGTAAAGTCTCAGTCATGGTGAGCTTGATTCTTAAAGTGACCATATCTGTATAGTTCTTGGGCTACAATATGAAAGTAGTTTAATAGAGCCTTTCTTGAGACTGTTTATGACTTCACAATATATAGCCTTGTGATTTCCTGGTCATCTCCCATCCAGCAACTCAACAGGCAAACTTTGCTTGGCTTTTGAGATCAACTAACATAGGGGAACGTGTTGTGGCTATTAACAAAAACCCATCAATATCAGTAGTCATTTATTCCTAAAAGCAACTGTAGGGGCTAACTCTTGTAAAGTTTTGTTCCATTCTGCTTTTAATCTTGGAAATTAAATACCAATAGAATATTTTCTGCCTTTGCTTAGTAGACGGAGCAAGGCTAATAAAGTGTAGCTGTAGGTGAGATCCAACAATATGACAGGCCTACCATAAATTTAAGATGACCAACCATATAAATCATATAAGTGCATCAACCACAATTTGAAAAACATATATTGAAATTTTGACAAGATTGTTTCAAGGTACTTAATTTTCAAACATAAATCTCTTTCTGACATACTCTGAACCTATCACAGTAGAAAGGCAAGTAAATTTCTCCCCAAATAAGGTTACAACGAACATATTGTTTTTTTCTTAATTAATTTTTGTTGTATCAGAAAAAAAAATCATTTTAACTTTCTATCTATAATATGATCGGCTAATGTTGCTTGTGCTACATTGGGTTGTGTGGCCAGCACTGATGAAGTTGCATGGATATCCATTTTATGGATGTTGTATAGATGTATAGATCTGTTTCACTTTTTTGCTGTTCAGGGTTGCTGCAATATATTTGTGCTCGAGTAACTTTATCAAAAAGTACCTGACTACTCACTCCAATATAACAACCAACACAAGCCTTTAAAAGGATAACACACAAACACGCAAATCAACACAACTACTACAAAAACAACGATGACCAGATGTATCATAATCTCCTGTGTTAAGGGTAAAACTTCCCTCTGCATAGTAGACAACGGACCAGACAACAAAGAGATATGTTGCTGGTTAAACACACAAATACTCACAGACTCTGAACGGTGAAAGAAAAATAAATATTCTTTACTCTTAGTAAAAAAAACAAACTTGGTTTTTCAAAACAATGATAACACGTCTTCAAATAATCACTCTCCAACACAAAACATAGTTTGTTTACAGTTGTCTTCAGTCACACACAGTCCATCATCAGGAGATCAACCATTAAATAGCAGGAGCAGGAGCTCCTAGGCTTCCTGTTTCCTTTTATGGCTGCCTTAGCATAGCACAGCCAATCATTCCTCTTATATCATTTAAAGTCACAAACATAGTTTTTCTATATATTAACTACCCAACCGTAGGATGAATATCCAACATTCTCCCCTTTGGGTAGTGTAATATATTTACAATCTCAAACCATATTGTTCACATGTATCTTTATGTTTCCTACTTCCTTGTGCTTTCGTGAAATGATCAGCCACATTGTCTTCCGATGCACAATATACAAGTTCTATCATCTTGTTCATTATACACTCTCACACATTTAGATACTGAAGATCTGTATGCTTCGTTCTAGTTTTCACAGCTATATTCATCGCCATTTGTATCACTGCCTGATTATCTTCGTATACTGTTATAAGATCTCTTATATGTATTCCTATATCAAGCATCAGTTGCTTAATGCTAATCAGATCAGTACATAATAAAGATAAGCAAGAAAATTCTGCTTCCATTGTAGACATACTCAAATGCTTCTGTCTAATTGAATTCCACCATATCAAAGACTTGCCCAGAAATATAGCAATTCCTGAGGTTGATTTCCTTGTAGTCACATCTACAAGGAAGCATCCGCATACAACTAGCATCCACATAAGCAATTACAGGGAAATCTTTTGATGGTTGTAGATATAATGCATGATGCATGGTATATTTCAAATAGCGTAGGATACGTTTCGCTCCCTGCCAGTGTCTTTCTGTAGGCTCCTTGTTAAATCTAGCCAATTGGTTAACACTATAAGAAATATCAGGTCTAGACCAATTGCTGATATACAATAAGCTGCCAACCAGTGATTGGTAAATCCCTTTATCAAACAACGGACTTCTTACATCAGTGTTACAATAGTTTTGAACCATAGGTGTTTTTGATGGTTTACATAACTCCATCCTAAATTGTTTTAATAAATTATTGATTTTATCAGTTTGGGATAATTTAAATCCTCCCCTGTTTTTTTCAATTCGTAAACCCAGGTATTGTTATATCTCCCCTAGATTTTTAATTCTGAAGTGCGTTTTTAATTGCTCAAGAATTCTGTTGGTCTCTTGATCATTTTCTGTAATTAAAGCTATGTCGTCAGTAAACAGAAGTAGTAATGACATTTTACCATCCCTCTCCATTCTAAATAAACATGGATCTGCTAATCCTGCTTTGAATCCAATCTTCTCTAATGTTCCTACAATACACTGGTTCCATTCGTATCCTGACTGTTTTAACCCATAAAGGCTTTTTCTTAATCGCCAACGGTCAGATGTCTCATTCTCTTCTAATCCTGAGGGTTTCTTTTTTTTTTATTGAAAAAGTTTTAAAAGTTTTACATACATTTTCTCCCCCCCTCCCCAACCACACCCCCCCCGACTTCCCAGAGCAAGTACAAAATAAAATACAGCTTAAATTCTCTAAATTAAACTCCATTTCACACTTATTATAATCATGATCATTAAACAAATAGATAAAAGGAAAGCAAGTCTTTTTTCTCCTTATTCCATCTAATTCAACAAAATTATCTCCATTTATAATTACAGCAATTAAAACAATTAAGTATTATCTAATCAAACCTATCATTACTCAATTTGGCTAATTGTTACTTAACAAATTATTAGGTCTATACAATTTAACAAAATATTTTATAACTTCTTTCATTTAAAACAAAACAACAACAACAACAAAAAAGGAAACCCTCACTCAAAAAACCCCCGATTTAAAAAAAAATTACTATATAAACTCTTCCGTCCTTCACTTTTAAACCATCAAGGTCCAATTATAATTAAAACACTTAATAAGAAATAATATTAACAATAATTTTTTAATTAATAATCAAACCTCTTATATCAATACATATTAACAAATCAACTAAGAACATCATTTAAGAACTTTATCAATCATTTAAATTCTTCATACTAGATTGAACCAATTGCTAATCTTCTTGTCTTCACATCTTCCAACAGCATATAAGGTATCTTCATTTACGTCTACCCACCTAAATAAAAATTGCTTCTGTATATAAAAAAAAAAGCCCCCCGAGTGACTTTGTAATTGTAATTATATTTGAAATGATATCCATCAAATCCAGTCAAAAATTAGATTAATAAATTTGTCAGACATATTAGGGAAACCACCAGATCAACTGCAATTGCCCTAGGTCCATAGTCCTTTTGCCTTATATTCATTACCATCAAGCAGGAAACTTCAATTTGCTATATTCAATAGAACTTCTGCGATTGCAATTAAGTCCAAATTTGTTGCAGTCCTTAATAAAATAATCCAAATCATTCAAGTCAGGGCATATTTCACAACCCAATACACCAGCATTGCTGTGATCTGTTTATTCTTCTCAAATATTCCAATACAGCTGTAGGTTGCCTCCTCATCGTCGCTCATTGCTTAGTTAACTGGCATTAAACTGCTGTCTGTTTTTTTTCCTTTTTCCAAAAAAATTCAAAATCTTTAAACAGTTAAACAATACTTTTTAAGGACCATCATCTCATCAAGCAGGGTTATTTTCCATTTCTCCAGTCTTTCTTCTTTTCCTTTTTACGAACTTTCTTCTTAACTTTGATCCCTCTGCCTTTTTTAGCTCCAGTAAAATTTTGCATTTTTTGGGATTGCATATTATAAAATTTTTGCAGAAATGTAGCTTCTTCTGGAAACAACTCTTTAAGTGCAGATTGAGTTTTATAAAAAAAAATTCGTGGAACCAAAATTTCATCAGCTTCCAACACTTCTTGCTCCTTATTTTGCACAGCATTCATCTTTCTCTCCTCAGTAAAATCTGCTATAATCTGTTGTTGTTTTTTTGCATCTCCCAACTCTTCATTCAATCCCCCACTGCTAGATTGCAACTCAGTATTTCCATGTATTTCATTGTTTCCAGCTTGAGAAGCTTGAAATATAGTATCAATTCTTTTCAATAAAGCAGAGGTAATTGAACTCAAAGCTTCCTCAAAATCAGACCATTGAGGGTTAAATAACCCTCCTTTGCTTTCAAAAAGCCCAGCCATCTTGCCCCCCTTCTTCCTTCCCTTTCAGAAGGACAGAAAAAAAAGGGGAAGAAAAAAGAAAAAAAGAGTTTCAAGAAAAAAAAAGGGATCCTTTACAATTTGTAATTTGTATTGCTGCTTCAATTATTATTATTCCTTTCTTGTTACATCCGCTTTTCAAAAAGGAGTTTTACGTTTCAAACAGGGGCTTGTCAATAATTACTTTTAGCTTTCACTTCTTCACGCCCCGTTAAAACTCAAACGCCATCTTGCTTTCACTTTCAGCTTAGAAAGAATCTTTTAAAGAAAGTAAATCTTTGGAGTTAAAAGGAAAAAAAAATACTTGCTGTTTGATTCATACTGCTTGTGCTCCGCCAGCTTGATTCAAAGAATATCTGTTTAAAGTTGGTGCTGGGATGGTAACGACATCTAGCTCTGCAAAGCAGAGGCATCCAGGGTCCGGAGTACTGACAGGCTTAGCGGGGAGCTCTCATCTTCAAGCGCCAGATTATGGGTGAAATCTGGCACTTTCAGGGAGCTCTACCCCACCCGTCTACTCACTTTCCCCCCTCATACCAGGGGGAAAGTTTTCAAACCGCAAGACAGCCGATAGTCGCTGTTCTTGCAGTTCTACGAAGCCCTGAGCTGGCGCTTCAAAAAGAAGCGTCCGGCAATGTCGCAGTCCCACCGGAAGCCCCTGAGGGTTTCTTTAAATAGATTTCATGCTGTAGTGGTGCATGTAGGTATGCAGTCTCTACGTCCAAATGATTAACTATATAACTGTATCTAGCTGCCCATACCAACGCTGCTCTTAGTGTAATGGCTTTCAAACTTGGAGCGAATACTTCATCATAATCGTTAGGAGACTGATTAAATCCTTGAGCTACCAGCCTAGCCTTATATATTGGCTCGCCCTTTATCCCAGTTTTTAATTTATATATCCACTTACTACCAAGTTTTGTTTTACCTTGTGGTATTGTTACAGTTTCATAAACATTTAAATTCTGCAAAGATTTTAGTTCTTTAGTCATTGCAGATCTCCACACTTTCTGATCTTTAGGTGGAAATGTGGTTAACTCATTATATATTGTAAGAACTTTGTTTAATTGATAGACTATTGTTGCCTGATACCTATTAGGCGGTCTTGTTGCTCTATTTGACCTTCTTGGCAGTTCAGGACTCACAGATGGCCTCTCTACCTTCACCTGTTCCTGTACTACATCCTCCTCTAACTCTTTGTTCTGGATTTCTGGCATTTCATTAGTAGCTTCAGTCTGAGTTTCGATGATACTTGCTTTTTCAAAACAATGATAACACATCTTCAAATAATCACTCTCCAGCACAAAACATAGTTTGCTTACAGTTGTCTTCAGTCACACACAGTCCATCATCAGGAGATCAACCATTAAATAGCAGGAGCAGGAGCTCCTAGGCTTCCTGTTTCCTTTTATGGCTGCCTTAGCATAGCACAGCCAATCATTCCTCTTATATCATTTAAAGTCACAAACACAGTTTTTCTATATATTAACTACCCAACCGTAGGATGAATATCCAAAATCAACATTTCTGTTTCAGAAATGACGACAAGATTGCTGCACCAACACAGTAGCCCACAAACCACCTCAACCCTCAGATGGATCCTGTCAAAACCAAAAGGGCAGACAGAAGCAAACCAAAGATCAGGCATCGTATATTGGATCAATGTAGCAACTGCGAGAAGAACTGTCAGTCAAATAGGAAGAAAACTATCAATCAGACTGCATGAACACATCCTGACCATCAAGAGACATGACCCTCTATCTCTCATGTCCGTTCACAAAGACTCAAAAGAACACAAATTCAATCTAATTGGGACCATAGTTGTAACCCAAGCAAAGTCAAGGAGAGAAAGGGAATTCCTGGAAGCCTGGTTTTCCACCAATAAATCAATAAACAGATACATTGACATCAACCCAATCTACCAATCACTTAGAATGAAAGAACAACATCAACCATGATCCCAAAGGCAGCATTTAAAGACCAATGAACAGCCATGCTACAAACAAAGTTATACCTCGACAGATCATAAGAAATCAGACCACATCACACGCAGCCGATCAAATCAACCCAAAATGAGACCATGACATCATCAGAAGACATCCAAACAACAACACTAGCACCACTTTACATCACACAGATGGTACTTAAAACCAAGGACTATAACTCATCAACTACAGCCAACCAGTCACAAAATCAGACCAGACTCAGAAGGGTATTTAAAGGCCAGTGCTCCCCCAGACAAGTACAATCCAAAGCACATTGAAGATGTCTCCTTGAATGCGGACGAAACGTTTGCAACCAAATCTCCAAGCTTGGAGCTCAAACTGTCAACATAAGCATAACACCGCTATATATCAAAAATGTCTCAGAAACCACCAGACTATAACAACATTACTATTAACATATGGAATCATCATAACAAACTAATTAACAAACTAATTAAAACCCTCCAAAACATCCTAAGTAAACCAAAAGACCCAGCATCTAATTTTAACTTAATTGTTTATTGACTTACATGTTTTAGTTTATAGATCCTAATCGCATAGGCATTTTATAAAGTATATTTTATTTCTGTACTTACAGTAATAAGTTTTAAAATGATAATCTCATTGGACATCATTATTTTATAGAAATATTTTATAATGTGATTAATTCTGTATTCTTTATTTTATACTTCATGGTGGCCAAAGTGGAATAAAATTGATTGATTCTATTATTTTCTTTTAAATGTTGGAGAAAATTGAGCCTAGTATCATATGGATACCTGTATTCAATATTGACAGTATTCTTCTGTCAATGTCATTCATACCCCAAATTACAACTGTATTGGGAAGGAGGGAGTGTTGAATATATAATTTACTCATAATGAAGGTAAATATATCATGTACAGTTATTTGGCTCCAAATCAAAATCAGGTTCTTTACTCTTGCACTGTCTGCTATGTAAGTATTTTCTTTTCTCTCTATCATTAATACAGAGTCATCTGCTTTTAACTTTTAATTGTTAAGATTCATCTGCTTTTTCTTTTACTCCTTTGTCTGAATTTCTAATCCTTTATTGTTCATAATTAGTTGCTGTGGAAATATTCTCGCAAACACACACACAGTTGGCACAATTGTCACAAAATTGCCAACAAAACAAGGATGTTTTCATGTAAATGAACTAATACACCTAACAATTACAATAATACTTTACAAATTACAAATTTGTATTACATTACAAATTACAAATTTTAATACATTAAATCTACAAAAGCTTTGAAAAGTAATTCTTTAATAGTAGTTTGCTTTCTAATAGATATCATTTTTAGAGATGAAATATATAAACACTTATACATACTGCTTTATACTATATTGAATTGCCTTACATTTCAGTTATTAACAAATAGATTATTCTGTGAACCTGCTTCTTAATCTAGGTGAAAAAGTATGATCTGCTGAGAAATAAGAGGATCTTAGAATTAGAAGAGTGGCATAGTTTTCTGTCTTAAAGTTAAGGCTAATATAGACCTTAAGAATCATTATACTAGTAGTGCGATACTGAGAATATAGACAGATGTAAATCTATGCTGTGCCCAAATTATTTTCATGGGTCTCAGCACAAGAAGTATTTTATAGAAAAGAAATAGTAAATAAAGAAAAATGCTTAACTTATCAAGAATTATTAGAATTGACTGCAGGGAGATTTAAATTTCAACGGTTTTTGTGTGCACAGTTAAGGAAAAGATTTAGGTAGATAATAAGATATATGAAATTGAGCAAAAAAAAGACAAAATTTGAAATTGAACTATGTACAAATGATGAATGTAATTCCTAAAATATATAAATGTTTTATTGAAATTTAATAAATTGATTTTGCTAAGAAGTTTGGACACAGTATGTTAATGGAACAGAGGGAAATATGTGGTTAAAAGGAAATTTACATAAAAGAGAATTTTTATAGAATGATGTACTGTTTGAATATTATTCCAGAAAAATTGTTTTGGAATTCAAATAATTTAACAACCAGTTCTCTGCCCAAATGATTGGCTGGGTGGGCATGGCCGTGGTCATGGTGGGCATGGCCAGGAGGTGTGACAGGCAGCACTTGGCCTCCTACACTCCCCCGGGAGCAAAAATGGGCCAGGGGAGGGACATGCTGCCCCCTCATGTCCTGTTTTGGGCCTAGGAGGACTCCTTGAAGCCTCATGGGAGTGAAACCAGGCTGCAGGGGATACACACCACACCCTTCATGCCCCGTTTTGGGCCTAGTAGACCTCCCTGCAGCCTCCTGGGAGCAAAAACGGGCCATGGGGGAAAGGGTACCACACCCCCTCGTGCCTCATTTTGGGCCTAGGAGGACTCCCTGAAGCCTTCTGGGAGTAAAAATGGGCCACAGGGGGTACACACCATACCCCCGTGCTCCATTTTAGGTCTAGTAGGCTTCCCTGCAGCCTCCTGGGAGCAAAAATCAGCCACAGGGGCCACCCTCCATCCCATTTTGGGCCTAGTAGACCTCCCTGCAGCCTCCTGGGAGCGAAAACAGGCTGCAGGGGTGTGCGCTGCACCCCCACGCCTGTTTTGGCTCTAGGAGGACTCTCTGAACCCTCCTGGGAGCAAAAACAGGCCATGCTAGGTGCACGCAGCATCCCCCCCCATGCCCCATTTTGAACCTTGTAGGCCTCACTACACTTATCTTGGATCCAAAATGGGGCGCGTGGGAACTCCTGGAAGGGGTGGGAAGGGAAGGGGACAGCCAGCAAATTAAGTACTGGTTCTCCTGAACCAGCTGAATCCCACCACTGCTTGAATGTATAAAGGTACTTCAACTTTATGTTGGAAATGTAGAGAACATGATGATTCATATTATCATGCTTGGTGAGCTAGTGAAAAAAACCAACAATTTCTGGTTTCAAATACCTATAATGATACAAAGAATTTTAAAGATCAACATTCAGTTGAAACTAGAATTTTTCTTTCTGGGATTAATGAACAGTCAATTAGAAAAGAATCATGGAAGATTATGTTTATGTAGTATGAGTACTGCTGTAAAACTAGTATATGTGCAAAAATCAAAAGATTCTAAAATGCAATGAAAGAACAAGCAAACATGATAACATTAATTTGCTTGATTAGTGAAAGATCAACAATTACATTTATTAATGACTGGAGACTTTAGTGACTTTATGGACTTTTTGATAAAAAAAATTAACCTGTGATTTATGGTTTGAAAATTAGAAAGGGTAGATTATTGGAAAGAATGAATTTATAATTTAATCTTACAAATAGAGAATAACATTCTTTCTCAAAAAAAATTGGAAGCTCCTCCCCTCCCCTCCTCTCCTCCTCCCTCCAATGACTTGAGATTTGGGTGGGGTACCTATTTATGTTATGACAAGGTTAAAGTTAATGTAGATTTTAGAAATAATTTTAATGGAAATGTCATCTTAAATATTTGGAATAAATATAAATCTAGAATATGTCCAAAAAATACCTCTTTGGCTATCCCCACAGGAAGTATATTATAGAAAAGAAATGGCAACTAATCAGATTAAGATTTAGTGAATTGTTAGAATATTCCCAAGGTATGTTTAAAATAAAATCAAAGAAGATCATATCAGCTTATATATCAGTACTACATTTATATATCCTTCTGATATAAATGTCAACGATTTTATGTGTATGCAACTCTCACAAAGACTTGATAAAATAATTTATGGTTTTGACATGATAAAACTACAAATTGAGTCATATAATAACAAGCATCTTATTGCTGAAATGTATACATTTCTGTTGAGTTTGGAGACAGAATGAACAAATTATAGACTGCATGATAAGGGGACAATTTTTTTTTAGTATAATATAGAAATGAATAATGGAAAAATATCTGGACAAAGAAGTTTGAAATTTGCAGTAATTTATAATCTGAAAAAGATTTGCTATAAAATGATGTGTAGGTATCACCAGAGAATTTGTCAAAAATATATAACAGGATTTCTAACTTATGTTGGAAATGTAAACTCCAATAAGGACTTTTTACATCTGGTGGATTTGAAGAAAGGCTAACCATTATTGGACTGAAATACATATATTAATTCAAAATTTTTTGAAGGTCAATATACCATTCAGACCAAAATCATTTTTGCTAGGGCTAAAGGACAAGAGTTTGGGAAAATTGTATGGCATTTGTTCTTATTTTACAAAACAGAATAACAGAATTGAAAGGGACCTTCAAGGTCTTCTAATCTAACCCTCTGCTCAGGCAGGGAACTCTATACCAGTGATGGCGAACCTTTTAGGCACTGAGTACTCAAAGTGTGTGCCTGCACCCAGACTGGAAGGCATGAACACATGGGCTGCGCGCCCCGTGCATGCATAGCAGAGACCCAAAGATCAGCTGGCCAGCAGGAGGCGCATGCACATGAGCAGCAGAGACCCGAAACAGAGCTGGGGCGATGGCACGTGTGCCCACAGAGAGGGCTCTGCGTGCCACCTCTGGTACATGTACCATAGGTTCACCACCACTGCCCTATACCATTTCAAACAAATGGTTGTCCAGTCTCTTTACAGTGAAGGAAAGCAGCACGCCGCTCTGAACAGGTCTGGGAAGCTGTGGCTGCTGCTACACAAACAGTTGGTCATCAACAGATCAAGAAACGGACAGACTCCATGAATGGAATGCTTATGACTGTTATTGAAAAGAAGGGTGACTATATTGGTCATTGATTTTTTGGGGGAAATGTCAGAAATGTTTATTTGTAAATTTTGAGGTGTTTGTTTATTATTCTCACTTTGACAGATGAAAATAAATGTGTAAAGATGGAAAATTTTCATTTTTCATTTAGTTGCATAATAATTCTGCACACTAACAATTGTCCAATAATTGTGCACACGTAGATATTCTCCTCAGAAAGCCCAAACCTCACTTTTACTTTCTTAAATATTCAGATTTGCAGTTTCTTAACATTTTGGATTGACCAAGAACACTGCAGTTGTTCAATGATAAAAATTAATCCTCAAAAGTACAACTTGCCTAATAATTGTGCACACAGTTTATGTGTTTTACTTATTTTGTTTACAGTTGGGAAAAAATGAAAAACAGTAATTTTCTACCATGTTTTCCCAAAACTAAGACCCTGTCTTATTTTTTTTGAACCCTGAAATAAGCGCTTGGCCTTATTGCCATGTGTTTAAAAGCCCAATTGGGCTTATTATCAGGGGATGTCTTATTATGGGGAAACCAGGGTAGATGACCTGGTCATTCAAAATATTGCTTGGATGAAGAAAGAAATCTAAAAAATCATTGCCACTTCACAAAATTATAAGTGGAACAGGATTTTTAAAATAACTGGAGTAAGAAATAGGAGAAAACATTTTTTTAATTGTTGTATCAGAATTCCTCTGGTGGGGCTCTCCACAGATACTGCCATACTCTATGATAACCACTTTTTCAGAGGGACAAAGTGTTTTTAAATCTGTGCTGTCTATATTTATAACAGTAAGTAATTAGTCTATGTATACAATTCCCAATACAGAAAATTTATACTGCTTTAAATATTACATGGCTCATGCTTGGTCAATGATATACAAGGGAGCAGCTATTTCTAAATACAGCTGCTAGAAATTGTTACCTGCCATAAACATTTTCCTTTGGATGGCATAAAATATGAAGACGGAAGAAAATGCCCTCCTTTTTCTTAGGAAATTTCTCCCTTTGGAAGCCAGGTGGCATTTATGTTTCAAGTTTCAGTACTGATATGAACTACAGCTAGATACATGCATGCATGCATGCATACATACATACATACATAGTATGTATGTATACTGTAGTTGTCGGCTGATTGAAACACAAGTCCTTGCATAATAAAACACATTTTCCTTACCTTCTTAAAAAGCTACTGTGCATATAGTAAATAGCTTACTCAATTATATTTATTAAATGGAATACAACTTTATTTTATAAATTATTTTAGAATGAATTCCCCATCCATCCTCTCATCCAAATCATTGATGAAGATGTTGAAGAGTACTGGGCCTAAAACTGCATAATTCCCTCAATGGAGATGCAGTTCCATTGAAGATTACACATTGAGTGCGGTTGGTCAGCCAGTTACGAATCCATCTGGCGGTGATGCTGTTAACCCACATTTTTCTATTTTATCAAGTAGTAGGTTGTAGTCTACTTTATCAAATGCCTTACTGAAGTTCAAGTAAATTATACCCACAGCATTCCTTTGTTCCACTAATTTTGTCACTTTGTCAAAAAATGCAATAAAATTAGTCTGGCATGATCTTTTTTGACAAACCCATGTTGGCTTTTAGCTGGGACTTTGTTTTCCTTTTTAAAAAAAAAGCTTTTCAGTTTTATTTCTTATACACATAACATAAAATGTACGTTTTCTGATACATAATTAATCATACATATACATGTTTTCCTTAAAGAAAGCATTAAAATAAGGCATTTTAATTTACATTCGGAATTGCTCTTCTACCCTTTCTTCCCTCATTTCGCAACAATCCTTCTTCTCCTCTTTCCCTTCCCTCTCTCCCTCCTCTCCTACTTTCTCCTTCCTCATCTCCTACCTCATCCTATTTCCCCTTCCTTTACCCCACTCCTCTTTTCCCCCTTCTCACCTTTTCTTCTACTCTGTCCCCTACCTTTCCTTCCTCTCCTTTTCCCTTTCTTCCATTCCTCTCTCTCCCTCTCCTCTTCCTACCCTCTCCCCCTCTCTCCTTTCTATCTTATTTGCTGTGGAATATTCTCCTTGTTTGGTATCCGAGCGACTCCTGTATTCTAATAGTATATACTTTCTTTCAATTTCTTTTCAGATTTATTCTATCTATCAGTGTTATCATCATAAATGTACATTTATTCTTATTATCTTCTTTCTTTCCCCCCCTCCCATCTCCCTTTTTCTCTGGTGTCATCTGGGTTTCTATTTCTTTTTTATTCTCTCCCTCATTTGGGACTTTGTTTTCCTCTTGGTGTTTGCTTGATTATCTTTTCCAGAATCTTCCCTGGTATTGAGGTCAGGCTGATAGGTCTGTAGTTTCCTGGATCTATTTTGTCCCCCTTTTTTGAAGATGGGAACTACATCAGCTCTTTTCCAGTCCTGTAGTAATGTTCCAATGCTCCAGGATCTTTGAAAGGTAGTTCAGCTGTTCTGAGATCATGTCTGAGTGGCGTAGCAGGCTAATGCCTCCTATTAAGGCAGCATTTAACATCCAGCTGCCTGCAATTACTGCGAGTTCTAATCTCACCAGGCTCAAGGTTGACTCAGCGTTCCATCCTTTCTAAGGTGGGTAAAATGAGGACCCAGTTTGTGGGGGCAATAAGCTGACTTTGTATAAATATACAAAAGTATGAAGGCTATTGCTTAACTCATTGTAAGCCTCCCTGAGTCTCCAGAGAAGGGCGGCATATAAATATATATGTATGTGTATATATATATAATAAACAAACAAACAAACAAACAAACAAACAAACAAAATGTCTGCCAGTTCCTTCAGAACCTTGGGGTGTAATCCATCCGGTCCTGGTGATTTGAATTTGTCTAGGGTGGACAGGTGGTCACTTACCATTTTCATGCCTATTTTAACTTGTATTCCTAATCTGTTTATACGGTACTGTTTTTGATAGGTTGGACTGTTTTTTCCTTTTGTGTAAAACGGGTGCAAAAAAACAATTAAGCAGTTCTGCTTCCTCCTTGTTGCTTGTCCCCTTCTTGCCACTTTTTTGTATTAATGGACCAATTATATATGATAACGACAGCAAGAGTTCTATATGCCCAACTTTGGAAGGCTTTAACAATCAGTGGCTGGGATAGCAAAACTAACAATTCTGAATTTAATACCAGTTGGAATCCCTTTTTGGACATTTTGCATGAAACAGAAAAAATGAAGTCATAACATAGATTTGAGTATTACTATTATTTATAGATTATTAAAAATGAGGTTGCATGTAATTGTAGAGTAAAACGTGAACTCAAGTTTTATTTATATCTATTGCAAAAGAAGTTGGATATTTTTGTTTGTTTCTATATTTTTTTATTTTATGTCTCTGCTATTTCTCACTATATTCTGGCTTCAATTCTTCCTCTTGACTATTCATCTTGTTAGTTTTTTTTATAATAATAAAATTGTATTTTCTTTTAAAAATGAAAATCTGATACTCACTATTGTAAGGAAATTTTTAAAATTTAGTCAGTTGATGAATTCCCTAGCATTTTTCCAGTGTGACATCAACAGCTGTTCTCATCTGCCTTTGGAACTGTGCAATACAGAAGTATATTTTTCATTTTTTCATAAAGATTTACTCATGATAAGCTTACCAAAGTTGGAAATTGAGAACAAGGACACATTAAGCATAGCAAAAGCTTGTGCATTGGATTCTTTTTATTATTATTATTCAGACAGCTGGAATGTTTGTAGTCAGAACAGACTGTAACAAGAGCAAATTCTGAACCACATCAAGCAGTTCCCATGTCGTGCGTGTCATTTAAGTATCAATTCTATAAGGGCGTTTGCTATGTTCTTCACACAGAGAAAGACCACAACTAAGTGCCTAAAAATATCCCAAGAGTTTTTAAAAATGTGGACAAACAACCCTTTCCTTTTGATAATTGAACTGTATTGTTTCGCTCGAATGGTTCTGCAACATCTGGTGTCCCAGAAAGCATTTTAAAATGTCATCTTTCCTTTCTTTTCGTTGTTCATCCTTTTGAGTACACTTTTTTTTGGTGATGCTTGAAAAATGTCATGTGCAGAAGAAACATATCCAAAACCCAGAATGAAGGATATATGAATAGAGTTTTTTCTATGATTTAATAAAAGAAGGAGTTGATGTCAATGAAGAAGTGAAGTATACTACTAAAGCTCTTTAGAAAATCTATTGCTCAATGTCCCAAGTATGAACTTCATCCATATCAGATTCCCAGCTAAAAATGTATAAATCACAAAAAGCACTTTTAGTTAAACACGAACGAATTAAATAAACCAAATCCATAAAAATAAACTAATCAAATAAAAATCTGCTTTATTTGTATGGCAACCTAATTCCAAATTATTTTTAGATGCAATGATTCATATTGTCTTTTCTTTTTATTTTATTGCTATTTTTCAGTCATGTCACCTATTGAAAGCGGTCCTGTTTGGAAATTCTTAGGAATTTAGCTTTAGGAAGTGAATTCTTATTACTTTCACTTTTGGAAGAAATAATGTGTTGACAATTTCTCTTTATATTACCTGATCATTAATTGCAGCTATCACAGTTTGCCTCATTCACAGTGAAGGAGGGAAAGAGCCACTTTAGCTTCTACCCACTTCCATGCTTGGAAGAAAAAAAGGCAGAATGTGAAAATTTATCCAAGTCAGATTTATCAAGTCTGTAATACTTGCTTTGCCTATGAGGGAAATTTTGAGGTCAGAAGAAGTGCACGAACCATTTAGGAAACATGGGTCTCAGCAATCTTGTTCTTGTATTTGAAATAGATTCCTTTTCTGATGGAACACTATATTCTAAATAGCTTAACCCAAGGGTGTCAAACTCAAGACCCATGGGCCAGACTCGGTCCATGGGTTGCTTAGATCTGGCCCATGGGGCTGCCCTGGAAACAGCGAAGGACTGACCTGCGGTGTCTGCCAGTGAAAACAGAGCTTGGGAGGGCGGCACGTTGCTCCCTCAAGCTCCGTTTTCACCTGCAATGGCCTCCTGAAACCTTTTGACAGCGAAAATGGAGCTAGGGAGGGCCACTTGTGGCCCTACCAAGCTCTATTTTTGCTGGTACAGTGCTCGGGCCACCAAAGGCGCTCCCGACATGAGTGACATCAAGCTGGTCACGCCCAACCTACCTCTCCGCCTCCCCAAGGTCAAACACAACCCTGATGTGGCCCTCAATGAAATTGAGTTTGACACTCCTGGCTTAACCTAATCATAGGTTTATTCAACTAGGACTTTTAGTGCAGTGATAATATACCCATTTTAGGGTTCTATGCACAGAAGGAAAATGCAGTTTAAATTCTCACCCAGATTATTATGGTTCATTGCACTGTTAATCAGATGTTGAATTTGGATTTGACATTTTCATCCATCTATCAAATCTTTCCCAAGGATCTGGGATAGGTAGATGGTATTTTTTGATGATGTTAAAGGTATTGCCATAGGATGCCACTTTTTGCAAGTGGCTAATGGTGAGTTTAACAATGCTGATGAAGTTTAAGTGATGCTCTTATTTTGAGATTGCATTTAAGGTGGCTGTTAATGTACTTTCTTTGCTTTCTTTTGCCTCAGTTGTTGTTCTTCAATTTGTAGGTCTTTGAAAATTGTGGTTTGCTCCAATTCTTTCTCTTCTATCTGCTGTCTCCAGGTGCTGCCATGTCTACCATTGACAAGCAACTGTGTCTTCCATTGTGCCATTGATTGTTATACAAAGCTTCTGATATTTCTATTGACTCCTGTTATTTCTAGGCATGTAATTATTCAATAGTATGACAGGGACTTGAAAGATTTCTTTAAATCAATATAAATTACATTCAAGTTGGTCTTCCTTCTCTTGCAGTTTTCCAGAATTGTCAATTAGGAGCTGATCTTTGGTTTGTCTGCTGTTTGGTGTGTTCTGTTCTGCTCAGGTGAAAAGAGCTGGTTTTCAATTAAATGCTTTTGCTCTGCATTAGATACCATACCAGTTAGCAATTTAAAAGTTACCAGTAAACAGGTAATTGATCTGTCCTTGCCTGGTGTTGTCCTTTTTATTGGATCTTTCATATCAGCTTAGATTTTTCAGGATGTTGTTAAATTGCTTAGTAATAAGTGATGTAGACCAGTCAAAATGTTTCAACCAAAAACCATGCAGTTAATCTTCATCTAGTATTGACAATTCTTGATCTTACTTGCCAGTTTCTTCACCACTTCTGCTATTAATAATTCTGCTATTATTTCAACTTCCTTTTAATTCTTATCCACCTCATATAGCCAAGCTATGTTCTTATTTTTCTTTTGGTTGTTACCTAGCTGCACTCAGAACCCATCTCCATTAATAAAACTGCTCTGCCAGAATTCCTGGAAAACAACTGTGACCTTCAGCATGAGAAAAGAAATGAAAGAAGAAGAAGCAGGATTCTTGTCATAACATGTGAACAAGAGAGGTTTCAGCTCTGGTTGAGATAGAGCTCTCAAGACTGAACTCCTGCTAGAGTCAGATTGTGCACCTGCTCTGTCCTGTTAAGCCAGCTGCCAGCAAGTCCAAGCAGAGTACAAATCTTGTCTGATAGCAGAAGCCTTGTCAGAATGCTTTCAAAAAGCTTTGTTCTCGGAGGCAAATACATAATTCATTTTTTTTAAAAAATGATAAACTTTATTAACAATTAAATAAATACACACAAAACATATAAAACAAAGCACAACAAAAAAGAAATACAATATACATTAAAACAGTTATATATATATTCAGTCATTTGAAGCGTCCATTTCGTAGTAATATATCCAGTTACACAATTGTACATAATCCAATAGATCTTAACTCACTGATTCCTTTTACTTCTTAACCCTCTCTTATCTTCTGTTCTCTAGGGCTACTTTTTTTGTGTGTTCTGTATATTACCTAGACTTTCTAAGCTTCTCTCAAGGTGTTTTACTGCCTATAAGAAAGTGGTACCTGCACCACTAAACTTTCATTCTATCTGATTTATCTTCCTTCCTTAGCAACCTTATTCCAATGGTACCATTTATCCCACACTTTATAAAATTTGGTGTCTTCTTTTTCCTTTAATTCTTTTGTCAATCTATCCATTTCGGCACATTGTGTTATCTTATCTTTTATATCTTTTTCCGAAGGGATTTTTTTGAATTTCCAATTGCTGGCATATATTATCCTTGCCACTGTTAGGATATGAATTAACAAATATTTTATTTCCTTGGGGTAAGATTTTGTAACGATTCCTAATAGAAAGGTTTCAGGTTTCTTATCTATTTGTAATTTGGTAATTTGATCTAAACATTTCTTAATGAGGGACCAGAATTTTTTTGCGGCTAGGCAAGTCCACCATAAGTGGTAGAAAGTGCCTTGTGGATTCTTACATTTCCAACACGCCGAGCTGTTCTTCAAGTTTATTTTGGCCAACCTTGTTGGTGACATATGCCACCTATAAAACATCTTTAGGTGGTTTTCCTTGTATGCTACCACCAGCGTTGTTTTTATATTTGTTTGCCAAACTTCTTCCCATTTGTCCAATTCTATTGAGTATTTGAAATTCTGCATCCATTTGATCATTGTATGTTTAACCAGTTCCTCCTCCATCTTATACCTTAACAAAAGTTTGTAAATTTTGCTGATTAATTTCTCCCCAGAATCTAATATGATAGTGTCTAATTCCTGTTTCTCTTTGCTTATTTGATTTTTTTTTTGTATATTCTTTGTGTTTCGATTGTATCTGAGAGAAGGTCCACCAATCAATTTCCTTATTTAAGTCTGCTTCTAATTGTTGTTTAGGTTTTAACTTTCCTTGGTGATCAATTAATTCTTTATATCTTATTATATTTTGGGAATCTGATAAATTTGGGTGTTTTAAAGCTTCTGTGGGTGAGAACCGTAATGGAATTTTTATATATTGTTGTTTTTTAGTTTTTAACCAAATTAATAATAAGGCATGTCTAAGTGTGTGCCTTTTAAAATAGGCATGGGACTTATATTTTTCCTCCCATAAGAAGGAGTGCCAGCCTGCTTGCAGGTCGTGGCCTTCAATGGATAGTATTCTATTGTTACCCAGTTCTATCCGTTCTCTAATCCATACTAAGCCTGCTGCCTGGTGATAGAGTTCCCATTCTGGGAGTGCCGCTCCCCCTCTTTCCTTGGAATCTTGAAGTAATTTTAATTTTATCCGTGGACGTTTCCCCTGCCAAATGAATTTAGAAGTTATCTTATTTAAGCCCACGAAGAAAATTTTCCCTAAATTAATTGGAGCCACCTGAAATAAATACAACAATTTTGGTAAAATGTTCATTTTAATAATGGAGATTCTTCCCATGAGTGAAATTTGCAGACCTTTCCAATTATCCAGGTCTTTTTTATCTGTATTATTAGTTTATCGTAATTGTTTTCCTTTATAGAAGATGTTCATGGTGACAGCCATATACCTAGATACTTAATTTTGTTAGACACTTGTATTTGTGTATTTTTTTCTAATTCTGTCTCCTGAATTTTCATCAGATTTTTCACAAGTAATTTAGATTTATTCCTGTTTATCCTTAACCCAGCCACCTCTCTGTAATTTTCTATTTTTTTCAGAAGTTTTGGTATTGTTTCTAGAGGTTCTTCTGCAATAAGTACCAGATCTTCAGCAAAGGCCTGGGTCTTGTACTCTTCTTGTCTGACTTTTAATCCTCTAATCTCTTGGTCCTCCCTTATTTTTTTTAGTAGAATCTCCAAGGATAAGATATACTGTACAGTAGAGGGGAAAGTGGACAGCCTTGTCTGACCCCTTTTGTTATGTTGAATTGGTCAGTCACATCGTCATTCATAATTACCTTCGCTGTTTGTTTTGTATATAGTTTCCCTATAATATTTTCCAAATTTGATCCCAATTGCATATTTTTTAGCTGTTCTTTTAAAAATATCCAATTTAAGTTGTTGAATGCTTTTTGGGCATCAAGGAAAACCAGCGCAGACTGTTTCTCTAAGTGGACTTCATAGTATTCAAGCGTGTTTAGTATCATATTATTTCTGATTTGGCGGCCCGGTAAGAATCCATTCTGGTCCGAATGTATGTAGCTGTTCAATATTTTTTTCAGTCTTTCTGCTATAATTATGGCAAACACTTTGTAGTCTGTGTTTAGTAGGGATATTGGTCTATAGTTCTGAATTTAATGAGGGTCAGTATCTTCCTTATGAATGATGGTGATTAATGCCTCTGTCCAGGTCTGCAGAATTTTTGCCTTCTCCAAGGCCTCATTGTATACTTCCAACATATTCTCTCCTATTGTTCCCTGCACTGATTTATATAGTTCTCCCGGAAGTCCGTCCGGTCCCAGGGTTTTATTATTTTTAAGTTTTTTCAGTGCAGTGTCCAATTCCAACATAGTTATCGGTTTATTTAATACTTCTCTTTGTTTGTCTGTGATTGTGGGCATATCTGATCCTTGTATATATTGTTTTATCTTTTCTGTATCTACATCTTTTTGTTTATATAATTCTGTATAGAATGTCTGGGCTATTTCTTTCTTCTCTTTCCTACTGTAATGAATTTCCCCTTTAGAATCTCTGAGTTGGTATATCATTCTTTTATCTCTGTTGTTTTTCAGTTTATAGGCCAGCCACCTTCCTGTCTTGTTCGCAAATTCAAAATAGTTCTGCTTGGCCATTTTTATTTTTTGTGCTAATTCTTTCTGATTCATCAAATTTAAGTTACGTTTTATTTCTTTCCATTTCTCTTTTATCATTTTGTTTTGAAGGTGTTGTTGGAGTTCAAGTTCTGTATTTTTTAAGTCTTCCTGGAGCTTATTTAGTTGTTGTTTTCTTTCTTTGTTCTTTCTCCCTGTGTAGGCTATGATCAGATCTCTTATGAACGCTTTTGCTGTATCCCATCTATTTTGGACGGAGGTTTCCTCTTTCTTGTTTATTTTAAAGAACCAACCTAATTCTTTTTCTAACATTTCTTTGAATTCTAATTGTTTGCAGATTCTTTGATTCATTGTCCATCGTTTAAATCTTTTCGCTCCTTTCCAATTTATCTGTATAGGATTGTGGTCTGCCCACTGATTCACTTCTATGTCTATCTTTTCTACCCCATTTCTAATGTTTGTGGTCATCCACGCCATATCAATCCTTGACCAGGATTGGTGAGGATGTGAGTAGAAAGTGAATTGGTTTTGGTCTTCATGAGTTTCCCTCCAGGCATCTCTCAAATTTAGCTCCCTAGTCATATCAAAAAATTCTTTTGGAAGAATCTCTTTTTTTTCTTGTTCTTTTTCCCTGTTTTGTAGTCTTTTTTCACGTCTACAATCATGTTATAATTGCCAACTACACAGATATCTTCATATTCCAACTCAACTATTTTATTGTATATTCTCTTAAAGAAATCCTGTTGATTTTGGTTCGGTGCATATATTACTACTAGTAATATTTTCCTACTTTCCAGTACTAATTTTATCATAACTGTTCTACCGTCTTCATCTGCGTATTTTAATTTCGAGAGGATCCAATCTTTAACATATACCGCCACTCCCCTATTCTTTTTTGAGGTTAATGATGTATATAATTTCCCTAGCTTGGAATTTTCTAAGATCTTTTGATATCTTCTTTTTATGTGTACTTCCTGGAGACACGTCACGTCCGCTCCTATTTTCCGTAATTTAGTAAAAGATTGAGATTTTTTTTTTGGTGCATTCAAGCCATTTATGTTTACTGAAAAAAGTTTCAGGGCCTCTTCCATTATCTAGTGTAGCTGTTTTTTGGTGTTCCTTGTCTCCATCCGGTTTTTCGTCCTTGCACCTTCTCTTTCCCCTCTTTCTTTATCCTGTCTTGTTCTTACTTCTTTCTCCTGGAATGTCTCAGATAAAGTTTCTTCTTGACTTTTGCTTTCTAGCTCATCTTTACTATCTTGATCCTCTTCCTGATTAAAATGTGTGTCATGGAACTCTCTTGCTTTCTCTAACATATCCAGTTTGTAATTTTTTTCTTCCCAGGTAACCAGGATCCCTTCCGGTATTAGCCATCTAAAGGCTATTTGTGCCTATACAACTGGTTGGTTAGGAATTGGAATTGTTGTCTCTGACTCCTAATTCTTCGGGGTATTTGTTTTAATATAATGATTTCCTTGTCTTTATATGTCAGTCCCTCCCCTGGATTTCATGTACACCTCATCCCTGATTGATCTTTTGGAAAATTTCACATGCACCTCTCTTGCCAGTCGATGCTTTCTTATATAATTTGTCTGGACACGGTAGGTTTCTTCTAGTTGTTCCTATATGTCTTGTTTTTCTTTCTCAGTTATTTCCGCTATTATTTCTGCCATTTTTACATCGAGATCTTCATTTTTCTCTTCTGAAATATTTTGAAATTGTAGAAAGTATGATGCTTTTTTCATCTCAAGGATTGCTAGGGAGTCGGATAGTTCTTTATTTATTTGAGCTGTTTTCTGTTCCATTTTCTCTACTTTCATTTCTACTGAGTCTATTTTAACTTCTGCCTTCCTAATTCTTTGTTCATTTTCAGTTAATGATTGTTGAATGTCTCCAATTCTGTCATTCATATTTTTAATATCTCCCCTAACTTCCCCAATTTCGTTTCTGATTTCTGTGTGAAGTGACCTCATTTCTTCTTGGTTCTCTGCCATTTTCTCTTGTATTCTTAGTAACATTTCCTGTATCGTCGCAAACATATTTTGCATAGTGGTTAGTGTCATTTCCGTTTTTTCTTTCTCCTTTTCTTTTACTACCATACTATCTATTGTTTTTTGTTGTAGGGGTGGTGGTGGCACTGTTGTTGTATTTACTGCTGGTTTTTTCACTGTTTTCGTGATAGTGGAAATTGTTGACATTTTTAAAGTTCTAGAGAAACTTTCCCAGGCTAGCATATAATTTGTATATAATATACTGTCCTAATTGTATATATAAAGAAATGTATTTTTACTTTCTTCAGCAGGGTTTGTTACTATTGTTGTCAACTATCACAGTTCAGTCCCACCTTGATCTCCCGATATTCATTTACTGTGTCAATAATTAGCTTATTTAAGTTTAACCCAAGCCCCTTCTTTCCCCCCCTCAAGTTTATCAAGTCATAACACAATCAATATTTAAAATTAATTTAAATTAATTAAATTAACAGATAGATTAATCAATAAGGAGCTTAATAAGTTAGTAAGTGGATAGGTTTTTAGTTATAAGTTATAGAGTATAAATTTGCGAGGTTTAAATTGTAATAAATATAGCTATTTTCCCTTTTAAAAGTCTAATAAATTGCTATCTTTGCAAATAAGCAGCATATATGATATGTCCAAATTCTTGGTATATAGGAAAAGATCTACAGGGTTGCCCCTCCCTTTTTCTTTTTTGTACTTAGCACTTTTAGTCCGGTGTTTAGTCCAATCTCTTCTGTGGGTCTAATATGGCTGTTCCTGCTTCTTGTTCAGAATGGCTTTCCTTCCTTCTGTCTTATCACTGCTATCCCCAGAAACACCAATAGGCAGCTTAGCGTCCATCCACTGCTTTAAATTTTTCAAGTTTTTTAACTGGATGCCTTTAGTCTCCTTTTTTGTGCTTAATCCTTCACCGCTGGGTTGTTCGTCAAAGTCTTCAAGCTCCAAAATCCCTAGGATCGCTTAGTCACTCCGTGAGGTTTCCTTTCACTCTCTGCCATTCGCTCTCTGCCGTTCTGGTAAGTGCGCACCCCTGGTAGATTGCTGCCACCACTTAGCTATCCGATCGCGCTCCTTCTCCGCTTTTCTCTCTTCTCGCCTTGCTGCTGGGAATCTCCACTCTGCTCTGCCACTCAAAACCATTTTTCTATAGGTAACTTCACTCTAGGCAGCCGCCATCGCTCCTGTTCGCCCGAAGAGCGGACTTTTTCTTCGATAGTTTCAGGAGGTTTGTCCCATTTCCTTTTTGATGCTAGCGCTGCGTCTAGAGGCTTTGGAACTTCCCCTCTTTTTTCCTGATCTCTACGGGATCGGAAAAGCCCTTTAAAGGTTTCTATCAAAGAATATTGGGGTTTCAGAGATGGCTACTGCCGTTCCTCAGCCCACTCATGATGCCGTCACCACCGGAAGTCCCACATAATTCATTTTTACTTAGACGAGTGGCAAGGATAGCCTCCCTTCTTTTCCTGTTTCTGAAAGTTAGTTTTTTGAGCCCCTTAGGGTAGTACCATGTTTCCCTGAAAATACAACCTACCCCCAAAATAAGCCCTAGCCTGATTTTCATGCCTGCACCTAAATTAAGCCCTACCCCCAAAATAAGCCCTAATAAAGCCCTACCCGCCGTCTGGTTGTATGAGGTGGAGTGAGGCATAAAAATCAAGGTAGGCTGGGGGTGGGGGGTTGAGCTGCCCCACATGCCCCCCACACACTTAATTTAGGATTGCTGCAGCCAGGCCTTGCATGCCCTGACACCTGTCGCTCTGCTGCCTGACTTCTTCTGCGGCCAGATACCATGAGGCTTGTTGCGCCATGAGGCTTGTTGCGTGCAATGGCAGAATGCACCACACAGCCTCCTGCTGTGAGCGGCTGCACCGGTGCTATGAGCCTATTGGCTACAGGCAGTGGCATGATAGATGTTGGAGTGTAGGAGGCATGGCTGCGGTCACAAGGCATTGGATGGAGGACGAAATGAAGTGGGGGGTGGGGAGCTGCCCTACATACTGTCCACCAGCTTACCTGAGAGCCCCACAGCCAGGCCTTCAACATCCTGGCAACTGCCTGGCCTCCTGGCGGAGGCTCCTAAAACCCCGTCTAGGACCCCATGTGGCCATTGGCCCACTTCCTCTTCTTCCTTGGCGCCACAATGGAACAGGAGGCTAGGCGACGCACCTACCACATAAGGTCCTGGATGGGGCTGCTGGAGCTGTGCAAGATGAGGCAGTTGTCAGGATGTTTTTAATGGCCTGTCTGCAGAGTGCTCAGGTAAGCCAGTGCGGGTGTGGGGGACAGCTCTACATCCCCTGCCTTGCTTAGTCCTCCACCCCTCCTCTGCCTCATTTTGTGGCTGCTGCACCAGTGTGTCACTCAGCCTCTTACTCCATGGCGGCAAGCAAAGAGAAGAAGTGGGCTGGGAGCCACATGGAGACAGCAGCCACGAAGCAAGGTATGGAGTGGTGGAGGAGGACGAAGCGACGTAGGGGGTGTAGAGCTGCCCCACATGCCCCACACTGGCTTACCTGAGGGCCCTTGAGCCATGCCAAACCCTAACCCCCACCCCACCCCAGGGCAACCACATTCCTTTACTAACCTGCTTTCCAGCTCCTTTCTCTGTTGCTGCATGAAGGCAACAAAAGAAGTTTGTGGGATTTAAAACAAAGTTCAATCAGACCTTCCAACTTCTCACGAAAAAAAAATCTCTTGAAGTTGGAATGTCTGATTGAACTTTTTTTTTATTCCCACAAACTTCTTTTGTTGTCCTGCACACAGTGGAAATGGCAGCCCCATTTTACTGGCCTACATTGCCTCGCACCTCCCTTCTCCCTTCGAAGGAGGAACACAATGCTGGGAGGAGAAGTGACAAAAAACATGGCTGCCATTTTCAGAGTGGAGAAGGGAGATGTGGAGTGATGGAGCTCAGTGTGAAAGTGGGGACCAGTGATCACTGCATGGTGCAAAGAAGGAACGAGGGAGGAAGGAAAGCAGAGAGAAAGAGAATGATCTGATCAAACCTCTCTCTCTCTTCCTCCCTCCCTCCCTCCCTCTCTCTGTTTGTGTGTGTGTGTGAGAGAGAGAGAGAGAGAGAGGGAAAGAGAGTACACACTGCCTTGATATAGCTCTCCAAGGTTGGATCAGATCTCTCTCTTTCACATACACAAACATGCAGAGAGATTGGATCAGATTGCTCTCTTGCTCTCTTATTCTTGCTGCAGCAGCGGTGGCAGTGCTTTGGTGCCTGGCCTGCCGGGATGTCCCCACTTTCCCTCTTCTCCCCGCTCTTCCTCCTTCCCTCGCTTCGTTTTTCATCTGTCCATTGCAACGCAGTGCCTGGGATCTATTTTGACAGTGGTGGGGCTTGGGGGATGGTCAATCCTCATTTGTGATGTGGCTGCCGACCATAGCAGCTTTCAGTGCCACTCAGTTTCCCACCCCATCCCCACCAGGCTGGTCTGGTGGACAGGATTGCCTTCCACCTTCCCCGCTGCTATGGTCAGCAACCATGCCACAAATGGGAATTGACCATCCCCTAAGCCCCGCCACTGTCAAAATAGATTCCGGGCGCTGCACTGCAGTGGACAGATGAAAAGGGAAACAAAGGGAGGAGGAGGAGGAGCGGGGAGAAGAAAGAGGAAAAGCAGGGTCATCCCAGCGGGCCAGGCACTGAAGCACAGCTACCGCTGCTGCTGCGAGAGAGAGCGATCCGATCCAACCTGTGTGTGTGTGTGTGTGTGTGTGTCTGTCTGTCTGTCTGTCTCTCTCTCTCTCTCTCTCTCTCTCTCTCCTCTCTCTCTCTCTCTCTCTCTCTCACACACACACACACACACATACACATACACAGAGAGAGGTTTGATCAGATTGTTCTCTCGTTCCCTCATCTCATAGCGGTGGCACCAGCCATGCTTTCCCCCGTGGACATTCTTGAGCTATTTGTGTTATAATATTTCCGGTGCATTACAATCACATTGTGGGCTGTTGGCCATTCCTCACTTAAAGAGCTTTGCCTTCGTTCTGTATTGATTCTATTTAGGTGGGTCCATATTTTTTTTGGGGGGGGGGGCAACTGCATTCCTGGAAGTGGTTTTGTTGGATTTGTGTGATCTGTTTGGTTGTGGTTATTAAAAGTCACTCACCTTAATTGCCATTCTTCAGGTAAATTGTAAGGCTGCCCTATGTTATTCTAAATTGGTTTTGGACTGGATTGGTGACTGAACTGGATATTGCATCCCTCACAATCGAAAACTACAGATGCAGAAATTTATATGGCAAAGCCTAGAAAGATGGAATTGATACAGAGCAATAACCTTTGTTATTAGGGAAAGTGTGTGTTGCTATAAAATATTGGGTACAGATTTGCTACACTGGGCTCCCCACTTTTTAGTTTTGGAAAGAAGGGAAGCCCTCACAGAGGTAAACGTGTAAAAATAAGGACCTAAAAGTCTGTTTCTTTTGGGCAATTTCTATTTGTTCCTTGCTTTGGCATGAACTGGGCTAGTGCTGGTTGTTTGTCCAGGGTGCTCTCCTCAAACTACTGGAATTTCTCAAAATAGCAATGGAGTCATGAACTAAACCCCCCTCCATTCTAAGTGACAGTGCAGAGAAACTATAGTCACTTTTTATATGACCACGCTTTTTTCCTAAACACATAATTGTGGAAACAGTCTTGAGAAAAATCACTTGCAATTTTGTAGACAAGAATGATGGAAATTCATTTTACCTGGCCTCAATGAATTCTTGAAAAACCAAAATTAGAAATAAATTATCAGTTTTTCCCCACTGTAATTCATATGAATAACAAACCAAAGTTTATTTATACAAATTGTGACTTGGAACATAGCTGGCTGGAAAGAAGTGGTTGACAGTGAACTGATGAGTGTCCTATCTAAATTTGATGTAATAACCATCCAGGAAACCTGGTTAACTGAAGAGGATGAATTAGAACAAATTAGGTCCATCTAAATTAGGTCCATCTTTGCTCAAAAGAAAGGATTCCCAAAGGATGTCTTGATAATCAACCTCAGTGGTTTTCTAGAGACAACAAAAGTCTGTTGGTCTGTTCCTAGTCACTTTAATTTTTAAAGGTAATTTTCAAATCCTGGGAGGTAAGGATAATAATTACATATACCCTTACACTTACCACTCAGCCCACTCAAGTAGCATGTTAGATCTCTTCTGTTTTTCAAGAAATAAAGTTGATCTCTTTTCAGAGGTTACTGTACGTTTAGGTGATCAGCTTATGAGCATGACATTACGAGATCATTCAGATTTAAGATCATATAACACGGCCGACAGATGACTCACTAAAAACTTAAGGTGGCCCAAAATAAGAGGTTAATTTGAGCTAAAGTTGATACAAATGCAGTATTAGACAGTCTTAAAACAGAAAATGCTGTTAATTGGGCTAAAACAATCCAGTCATCTACAACTGACAGACTATCAGTCTCTAAAGCTTCTTTAATCTCTGCAATATGCTGAAGAAACATCTAATAACTAAACTTCTGTCAAAAGTTTTCGAGTGGGTAGATCTCGCTGGTTTGATTTTGACTGCCGGTTATTGAAAAAGAAATTGAAGGCAGCCATGAGACTCTTTCAGAGGAGTCCTACCGCTCATATACAAACTGAGATGCTGCATATAAGAAGAGAATAAAAAAACTTCTTAAAATTAAAGAAAAAAAGTTTTGCCATTTCAATCTGATCATAACTTGAGCTGGCCCCCAAAAGTCATAATTCAGTAATATTTGGGCACTCTGTAGCAGGTGTCCTAAAGGAACGGAGATTTGCATTTGATATACCAATCTCTGCTGAGGAATGGGAGAATTATTATCAATGTTTGCTTCAGGGGTGGGTTCTACTTAACTTTACTACCGGTTCACAATGGGAGCGTGCACACACCGTTCTGCACATGTGCAGAAGCTTCTGCACATGCGCAAATCATCAATTATGACATATGGGCAGGTGGGCAGAGCCTCCCACCGCTTTTACTACAGGTTCTAAAGAACCGGACAGAACTGGGACCAACCCATCACTTGCTTCCACAGAACCTGTAGGGAAACTGTCTTTAAGCAGTGATTTAATAAACCCAAGAACTCCTCCCCCTTAGTCACCAGTCTTGGTAAAAGAGATATAATCCATCATTAAAAGCTTAAAGAGCAATAAAGCCCCAGGTGAGGATTTTTTATCTGCAGAATTATTTAAGAAATTTCCCGATTGGTGGGATCCAGTATTGGCAGGTCTTTTTATACATATAAATAACAACTGCCATATACCAGATGGGTGGGAAATGGCAATAGTTGGCTCCATATATTTAAAAAAGGAATAATAAAAGGATCCTAGTAATTATAGGCCCATCAGTCTGATTGACTTTGTAGCAAAAATATATGCTAGGTTCCTTTTGAATAGAATTGAAATCTGGGTAGAGGAAAACTGTATCCTTGCAGAAGAACAAGCAGGTTTTAGACAAAGCCATTCTACCATCAATAACTGTTTTGTCTTGAAGCATCTAATTGCCAAATATGCCTATAAGAGGAGACCCCTGTTTGCTGCTTTTATAGAACTCACAGCAGCATTTGATATGGTAAACAGAGAAGTACTATGGAATAAACTGACATCTCTTAAAATAGAACCTAGATTGCTGGCTTTGATTAAAGCCCTTCATACATGTACCTGTTTGAGGGTGTGGTATGGGATTAATGGGGCTCCAATTAACAGGATTCACACAAATAAAGGGTTAGGGCAAGGGTGTATCCTGGCCCCCTTATTATTTAATTTATGTATCAATGATTTGCCAGAGTTAATGAAGGTAGACATGCCTATGATCTTAAATAATACTGTAACAGCTAGCTCTATGCTGATGATATGATTCTATTATCGTATTCACAAGTAGGATTATGAGGCTATTAAGGAGATTCAGCTCCTATTGCCAGGATAACTGCCTAACCATTAATAAATCTAAATAAAAAGTCATGGTGTTTGGAAAACATCATCAGAGACATAGATGGCAATTAAATGGTGAACCACTTGAACAGGTTAACACCTTTGTATATTTAGGCGTAACTTTTTCTAAGATTGGATCTTGGGCTTGCTATCCTCAATGGAGTACACTTAGAGCAAAAGCTCATTTAAATTCCCTGTTAAATTAAAGAATCATAGTAAACCAAGGGTCCCCAGCCCCATTAATTAAAGTATATAAAGCTAAGGTTACCCCTATGCTCTTATATGGAGCAGAGATTTGGGGTCTATACTCAATCACTGTACTAGAACAAACATAGTCTGAGCATTTGAGATGTATTTTGGGTGTAGATCCAATGGTGGGATTCAAATAATTTAACAACCATTTCTCTGCCCTAATGACTGGCTGGATAGGTGTGGCTGGGTGGTCATGTGACTGCATAGACGTGGCCAACTCAACATCACTCATGTTGAGGGTGGCCTCTCCTCTCTCTTTTTTTTTTTATTGAAAAAGTTTTAACAATACAAATTTTCCCCCCCTTTTCCCCCCCCTCCCTAACCACAGAATGTAGAATACATATAAAAAGAATATATAAATCCTTCCCATCCCCACCCTAACCCTCCCCCTCCTCCCTCTTCCCTCCCCCCCTTGACTTCCATTATATGCAATATTAATATTCCCAAACAATATATATGTTATTCAAACTTCCATATCTTTTTTCCTGTATTTACTAACATATTAACATAGTCATCTCAGCTAAAAGCGATATAATATTTTCTAGTCTGATACTTATTCTGTACATACTCAATCCATAATTTCCATTCCTGTATATACTTCTCATGCGTCTGATCTTTTAAAAAAGCTGAAACCTTTGCCATTTCTGCAAATCCAGCCATCTTCTGGGTCCATTCATCAACCGTCGGTAAAACATCACTCTTCCAATGTTGGGCAATCAACAACCTAGCTGCTGTCACCATATACAAAATCAATTTAGTTTCACCCAATGTAAAGTCTTTAACTATACCCAATAAAAAAAATTGCGGAGAGAATTGTATTTTTTTCTTTAAAACATTTTGCATAACCCACCAGATTTTTATCCAAAAAGCCCTCACTTTCCTGCAAGTCCACCAAATGTGATAATATGTAGCATCTAAACAATCACATCTCCAACATTTTGGCTGCATATTAGGGTACATGGACGACAATTTCTTGGGGTCTAAATACCATCTATAAAACATTTTATAAAAATTTTCTCGTAAGTTTTGTGACTGTGTAAATTTAACGTTCTGAACCCATATTTTTTCCCATGTTTCCAACATAACTGGTTGAGAGAAATTTTGTGCCCATTTAATCATACAATCTTTAACTAGCTCATTTTCTGAGTCTCTTTCTAACAAAACATTATAAACTCTCTTAATATGCATTGGACCTGTCCGCTTCATCTGTTCAACCAATTCTACTTCATATTCCATTAAACCAGTTTGTTGATCTTCTTTCCATCTCATCTGTAATTGATTGTACTGCAACCAAGTCAACAATTTCCCTTCTTCCAACAGCATATCCAAAGTCTTCAATCGCCACCTGCCCTCTTCAAAATAAAGTAACTCTTTATATAAAAACCCCCCGAGTGACTTAATATTTGTATTCCACATGGTATCAGCGAGATCCAGCCAAAACGGAATCTTATAATCCCAGTTAGTTCGGTGCCTTCTCCAGACTCTCAGCAAGGCATTTCTAAGTAAATGACTGTTAAACACTTTATCCACTTTGGTATCATAAAATAAGTATGCATGCCAACCCCAGACCAGGTCATGGCTTTCTATATTCAACAAATCAGTCTTAGTTTTCCCAAACCAATCACTTAATTGTATCAATGCAGTTGCTTCATAATATAGTCGAAGGTTTGGGAGTTTAAGACCACCTCTCTCACGAATATCTTGCATTATTTTCAATTTAACTCTTGGCTTTTTATCATTCCAAATGAATTTGTTCAGTCCTTTTTGCCATTCTAGCAATGGTTTGTCTGATTTAAGCACCGGTATCATTTGAAATAAAAAGATCAGTCTAGGTAAAACATTCATCTTTACTGCTGATATTCTTCCAAGCAGTGATAACTGCAGTTTCTTCCAGTTTTGCATATCTTTTTGTATCTTTTGCCACAGAACCTCATAGTTATTTTGAAACAGTTTAGCATTGGAGTCTGTGATTTGTACTCCTAAATATTTGACCTTTGAAACAGTCTCGAAGCCTGCCATTCTTTCCAGTTCCTTTTTTTTGCTCTCTGTCAGATTTTTAACAATCATTTTAGTTTTCTTCTGATTCAACCTGAAACCAGATACCATGCCATAATCTTCTATAATATTTTTCATCTGGATTATTGAATTCATGGGTTGTGATAGGGTAACAACCAGGTCATCTGCAAATGCCTTAGTTCTATAGTCCTTTTGCCTTATAACTATTCCAGTCAAGGAATTCGAATCCCGTATTGCATTAAGTAAGACTTCTAAAGTTAAAATAAATAGTAACGGGGATAATGGACAACCTTGTCTGGTGCCTTTTTGTATGTTAAAGTTCGATGTTAAGGATCCATTAATAATAAGTTGTGCATGTTGCTCTTGATAGATTGCACCAATCGCTTGTATAAACCGCTCCCCCAAATCCATTTTTTCCAAAGTCTTAATTATAAAGTTCCAATTCACTCGATCAAAGGCTTTTTCCGCATCCAAAAAAACCAGCACTGCAGAGATCTGTTTATTCTTATCTAGATAGTCCATTAGGTCTATAACTTGCCTAACATTCTCCTTCATATATCTGCCTTCAATAAATCCTGCTTGATCATGATGAATTATCTTTTGAATAACTGGCATCAATCTGTTGGCTAGTACTTTTGCAAAGATTTTATAGTCTGTATTTAATAGAGATATTGGTCTATAATTTTCTGGTTTCTTAGGACCTGATTCTTCTTTCGGAATCAATGAAACAAAGGCTGTTTTCCATGAGGAAGGTATCTTACCTCCTAGTTGTATATTACAAAATAAATCTTTAAGATGCTCAATCATTTCTTCTTGTAAAGTTTTATAATAAATTGCAGTTAAGCCATCCGTCCCTGGAGCTTTAGCTGTTTTTAATTGTTTTATAGCAAAACTGATCTCCTCCACTGTTATCAATTGTTCCAAATTTTTCTTTTGGCTCATTGAAATTTTTGAAACTCTCTTGTTTTCCAAATATTCATCTATGGTAATATTCTGTATGTCATCTTTAGCATATAACTTAGTATAATATTCCAAAAAGGCTTTTTTAATTAGATCTTGTTGATAAACTTCTTTATCAGCATATTCAATACTATCAATAATTCGTGTCGATGCTTGCTTCCTCAAAGTGTACGCCAACCACCTGCCCGGTTTGTTAGCATTGGAAAAATTATTATGCTTTGCAAATTGTAAGTTAGTTGCCATTTGATCTGCTATAAGCATTTGAAATTGATCCTTCAGAAGTTTTATAGCCATTTGCAATTTTCCATCTGTTGGTTTTTGTATCAATTGTTGTTCTTTCTTTTTTATCTCAGATTCCAATTGTAGTCTTTTCTTCTGCTGACTCTGCCTGTGTTTAGAATTCATTTGAATTAGTACTCCCCGCATATATGCTTTAGCTGCATCCCAAACTGTTTCAATAGGGGTACCTTTGTTCAGGTTAAATTTAAAAAACTCCTTTAAATGCTTTTTGAGTTCAATTATATTCTTTTCATATCTAAATAGATTCTCATTTACTCTCCAGGATCTTCTTTCTCTTTTAGCCATCTCGATTTCCATCCAGACCGGACTGTGGTCAGTCAAAGTCCTAGGAAATATCTTTATTTTCTTTACTTTAGAGAGTAGATTAGAAGTTAAGAGAAAAAAGTCTATTCTGGAAAAGGATTTGTGCCTGTCTGAGTAAAAAGTAAAGTCCAGTTCATTTGGGTTTCGAATTCTCCAAATATCTTTCAATTCCAAATCCTCTTTCAGTTCAAAAAAAGCTTGTGGTAATTTATTCCCTATTTTGGCCGTGGTTTTTTTATCCAATCTAGGTTGGATTACTCCATTCCAATCGCCCATTATTATAATGTTTGAGTAGTCCCAATCCAGAATTTTTAAATGAAGTAGCTTGTAAAAAGTTTCCTGCTGTTGATTTGGGGCATATATTCCGACCAACAAAATTGGTCCAACATCTGTAATAACTTCAACTGCAATATATCTTCCATCTTTATCTGCTTCTATAATTTTTGCTACAAGTTTCTTATTTATATATATCACCACTCCATTCTTCTTTTCCTGATTTGAAGCAACAAATTGCATTCCCAATTTTGAATTTATCAAGTATTTCTGATCTTGCAATTTTACATGAGTCTCCTGTAAACAGATAACATCATTATGAAATTGTCTCAAATAGTGAAATATCTTCCTTCTTTTTTGCGGAGAATTCAATCCGTTTACATTCCAAGACAAAAATTTAAGTGCCATTTGACCCTGTCTGAAGTTTTGAGAGCAATTGTTGAAGATTCTCTCCTACAGTAGGAATCTTCGGTTTAGCTCCTCCCATGACTTCAGCTTGCTGTTTATCTTTGGTTCTTTTCTCACGCTGTGGCTTACTATATTCTTGCTGCTGTTGCTTCATTTGTTTAGACATTGCTCTGGTTATGCGTTGCTCTTCCACTTTAGATGTTGTTACTTCCAAAGCCATCGCCTCCTCTGTGATAGTTTTAGACATTTCTTCCAAAGGAGAAGCTTCGAATGGTGCAAAAGGATCAACCACAACACCACCTACTGCTCCCATTAATTCTCTTGCCTCCCTTTGCGACTGCCTTATTTGTGCTTCTGTTTCTTGATCAATCTCGGCTTGTAGTTGAGCTTCTTTATCTATTGGTGAAGATGTGCGTGGAGGAGGAGAACCCGCTTTCAAAACATTGTAATAAAATTCTTCTGCTTTTTCAATAGTATTAAGGCGGTATCTCACTCCTCGCAGCCTGAGTATTATACCTATTGGGGCATCCCACCTAAATTGTATGTTCTGTCTTTTCAATTCTGTCACCAAAAATCCAAAATCCTTTCTATCTCTTAACATTTTAGGCGGTAGTTCTTTAAAAACTCCAATCTCACTTCCATCAACTTGAACTGTTGTAACAAAAGAATTTTGCAAAATTTCATTTCTCATTCTTCTATCTGTAAAATATATAACCACATCTCTAGGCAGTTGTCTTTGTACCGCCACCCGAGAATTAACTCTGTAGACCTTGTCCATCTTACACAAAACCAGATCTGGTTCCACTTTCAACATAACTGCCAAAGCCTCTGCACAGATTTTCCTAAGATCTTCCCTGGTGTTCTCTTTAACACCTCTCAATCTGATAGCATATTCCATTGATCGAAATTGCATCATAGTAATCTCATTTTGCATTTTTTGTGTAACTTCTTCAATTTCTATAATTTTTGAGTCAGAAGCTCTGAATTTAGTCTCCATCTCTGAGGCAAGATTCTCCACTTTTTTATCAATCTGCAGCGCTACCTCAGACAGGCCTTTAACCACTGTTTGAATATCTTGTTTAAGTGAGTCATATTTCTCTTGAAACATTCCTTTAACCTCCTTCTCTGATCTTTGAATTTCTTTAATAATAATATCATATTGGCTTTCTTCCTTTGTCTGAGATTGCAACTGCGCTGTTTGAGGCTGCTTCTGTTTATGTGTGGGGGAGCCCCCCCCCTGGTTGCTTTGTTGCCATTTTACCTCTTAAAGATCTTCCTTTTCCACAGACTCTAACAACTTTTCCCAAAAAGTTCTCCAGATTCAATCAGGTCTATAAAAGTCAATTGGTATTTTTATTTTATGTTATTTTGTTTTTTGGATACTTCTGCCGCTTCCAGCCGGATTTGTTACTTTAAAATGTAGCCGGATACAGTAATCAAATTACTTTCGCTTTCAGCTCTCTCAACTAAGAGCAGGCGCCATTTTTTTTTCCTCCCCTTTCCTCAAAGCCAAATTACTTTCACTTTAAAAACTCTTTAAAATAGTCCAAAAAGCTTCCAATACTTGCTGTTTAGTGAGAAGTTTGAAATCTTCCTTATTTTTCGTTATTATTAGTAATGCTGCCGCGCTGTCTTGTTCTGCTTTAAAGCAGAGTTTCCCAGTCGTCCGGAGCTTCAGCGGGGTGAATAGGGAGTCCCACCCTGTTAACTCCCCAGAAGCAAGAAAAGCTTTCTGGGGGTCTCACAGGGGACTCTACCTGCAGCCGCCGGCTCTCCTCACAAGCCCTTTGCGGTCTCGGAGTTTTTCGAGCCGTTTCAATTGCCGAAACGGCTCTTTTACGGGCGTTCGGGCTGGCGGTCTTCAAAGGACCGTCTGCAACAGCTAACGGCAACAGCGGAAGTCCTCGCCTCTCCTCTCCTCACCATGCCATGCCTCGCACCTCCCCTCCCTGTCACTCCTTGTCACACCCGGCCTAGCCTCACCTCATGGCTGCTCACCTCAAAAGCCTCAACGTATCTATAGTTCTGTAAAAATGTTGTTTATCTTTTTCCGATTTTATTATCTGCATCTACATACTATAGATGTACTTTCATGGACCACTGAAAGGAGGAAATGGCTCATATGCTTTGCCCAAGAGTGTTATAGGCAGGTCACAAAACAGGATTGTGAGGGGCTGCCACAAAGAGGGAGGGGATGTATTTTCCAAAGCAGCAGAATGTGAAACAAGAAGCAGTAGATGGAAACTGAACAAAGAGAGAAGCAACCTAAAACTAAGGAGAAACTTCCTGACAGTGAGAACAATTAACCAGTGGAACTAGTCTCCAGAAGGTCTGGGTGCTCAATCACTGGAGGTTTTTAAAAAAGACTGGACAGCCATTTCTCTGAAATGGTATAGGATGGTCCCCCGCAAAGTCCCTTCTAAGTGTTATTCTGTTATTCTGACACCTTTCCCAGACCCTCCACTCAGATTTTGGCATCCTCAATTTTCCTGCCGGAGCAGGGGGTTGGACTAAAAGACCTCCAAAGTCCCTTCAGCTCTGCTATTCTATTATTCCTGAGCTAAGTACACTAAGACCCTCAGTGGACCCTATCTCTTTTGCTTCCCCGGACTAGTGAGTTAAAAAACTTCCAAAATTTTGATAGATTTTTAGAAACCTGAAGTTCAAAATTCTTCTTGTCTCCTTACCCTGAAGATCCAATTTCATTTGGAATTTAATCTCAATCTGCCCTTTTAGTATTTCTCTTGACACTTCTCCAAAATGCACCCCCAAAAAGCTACCTCTCTCTCTCTCTCATACACACACACACACAGTTTTAATAAAAGATGCCTTTTTTTTTAAAGGAAGATATTAATATTAAAGGATTTTGTAGATATTTTAATATAATTCTGCACTTAATTTGAGTAAACAGCACACACATCAGAGGTGAAATGCTCCCAGTTCGGACCAGATTGCCCGATCCAGTAGAGATGGCGACGGGTAGTTCGGAGAACCGGTAGCAAACTTCCCTGCCCCCCCCGCCATGCCCAGCTGAGCCGAGCAATCATCAGAGGCTTTTAAAATTATTTTTAAAAGCATTTTTTTTAACAACCTCTTCGGCAAAGATACCATTTGTATAAACAATCCACAACTGCTCAGTTTCAAAGCCATGAAGTGTCCAGCAAAGAGCCTGTTGAAAGGAAGGAATGGGAACAGGTATGAAGGAGGGAACTGAACACTTCCTCTGGTAGATTATAATCAAGTTATAATCAATGTTAAATAGAAGGAAGGAAGGCTAAAGATTTGGTCAAACCAGCAGTAGGTTTCTAGGATATAATTATTTGCTCCAGGATGACCAATGGGCCAGGGGCAGGGCCAGCCAGTGATGGGATCTGCCGATTTGCCGAATTGCACAGAACATTAGCTACCAGTTCAATTGAACTGGTACGAACCGGCTGAATCCCACCACTGTGTAGATCTAAGAACATCTGCTGCAACAGTTGGAGCTGAATTGGGAATTCATACAATTCATGCACTATCCAAAATTAGAGCCTATAACTACTGGCACAAAGTCAATGAAATGGAGACTGATAGACTTCCCAAGCTATGTCTACTAAAGGAAATAAAATCACAATCACAAATCTCCAAATTTTGTAAGAAGCTGTGGCCTTCCTGTCTCTTGCGTAACAGGAGAACAATTTTAAAAAAGAGCAGCCCAAAGAATTAAGGATATAGACATAGCTATGACATAGCTATTCTTAGTAAGATGGGTAACTTGAAATGGCTGAGCAAATACAAACATACTTTTCAATAGACAGCTATTTAAAGTTACAACTGCCGAAACATCTTAGGGAGATAATTACACGAGTGAGATTTGAACAGCTTGACACAATGGTCAGATATGGGAGATTCCATTCTATACCCTACAATGGACATCTATGCATTTGTGAAGCAGCGGAGATAGAAGACCTGGCTCACATCCTATTTGATTGTTGCCTGTATAAGAGGGTGAGAGAAAGGTACCTTGGTCTATATACCAAATGAATGACCCATTGGGATCCCATATTAAAACTTACTTTATGTGTGGTCAGAATCTGAAAATAATATTTAACACAGCACAATACTTTAGCAAAATGGTTCGGTTGAGATTGGCATATGTGGGAGTGATTGAGGTGATACTGAAATATAATTTTATCATATTTTATTTATTTATATATTAAATTATTGTATTTTATCCCAATTTCATTTTAAATTGTATTTTATCCAATTCCATTTTAAATTGTTTTTATTAGATTTTAGTAATAATTTGTATTTGGAACTCTGCACTTTGATATGGCCCAAGGGCTAATCAATAAAGTAAACTAACTATGAGAAAAAGAAAAAGTTCTGATTGTTTATTAAAGAAGTACAGAAATAATTTATAATCATAGGAGTTTGCTTTTGCATACTTTTATTGTTTGCTATAAGTTATTATCTTCCTTACTAGATCATGATCTGCCCTGGCCTTTTGTTTATTTAATTATTTTATTTTTATTGATGAATTTGTTTTTAAAATATCTATATATTAACAGAGCAATCAACATCACATCTTTTGTGTATAATGGTTCTGTGACTTTTGATAAGGATATTCTTGAATATTTGAATGTTTATTAAAAATAATTATTCCCTTTTCAGATCTATATAACTAATGTCAAGGTTCCAAGTAACACCCCCAACAGAAATTAAACTCCAAGGCAGGCATCTTCCTCAAAGTTCCATTTTCTTAGAAATGTCATATTGGCACATCTGGAAAAATCCGAATCTGAAAGACCCCTGGGTTTTCCCCAACCAAAGGAAAGTCAAAGTCCCTTCCCCTGTACCCACATGTCCATCATATGGTCCAATCAGGTCACCATCCCGACTGGAGTTGTTTCCCAGTCACACCTCTCGAGGTGCAGGCTGAATGTCCTTGACTCCCAGGGAAAAGAATGTTGTTATGGCTATACATCTCACCATATCTCCATCCAATCCCCCTCTCATTTCCCACAGCATGCCCATCCACCAAGTGGGGCAGCCCTGAAGATCCAAAGTAAAAGATGGCCTCCATCTTTTACTCCTGAAAAAAGATAAGTGTAGGAGGTTAGTCCAGTTGTCCTTAACTGCCTCTCTCCCCACCCGAGGACCCTTTGGCTTATTAGGGAATTTATCGTGAAATTGTTTTACCAACCTATCTGCTTTCATTAGGCAGGAGATATAGAAGTATAGCCAGTCGAACGAACAGGCTGAAAAATAGCTTCTATCCGTGGACTGTCACATTTCTGAATGCAACATAACACCATAACTACTTAGTATGATAGACTTGCAGGGCCAGCACAACATGCAACACTGGTGTAATATAATATAATATAATGTTATGCATATATGTATGTATGTATGTATGTATGTATGTATGTATGTAGATTTTCACGGGTAGAGGTATGCAGGTTTTGGTGTATTCAGGTCTTTTCCCGTGTAAGATTGAGAGTATCTTGGCAACGTTTCGATGAGGTCACACTCGTGCTATTATTGGAGATATAATTTTGGTTGTTGTTTTAATGTTGAGAAACATTTTTTTTTGCCTAATAGTTGGTTAAATTCTTTAATGAGATCTATTGATTGCATGATTACAATTAATGCTTCTAATTTTCTTATGAGTGAATAATTGCTATATTATCATTATTATTTTAGTAATTTATTATTCCATTTATGTGTATGTCTCTTGCATCATATGTAAAATTGTCAGGAAAATCCATATTATTTTTACCACAACATGTGAGGATCAATTGGCAGAAATAGATGTTCAGGATGTTCGCTGATTAAGAACTGCCCATTATATAGCTTTTCCAAGAATACAATAGGTGGCACTCTTGATCAAGAGGTACCCAAACATGCTTGCATATCAATATTAGCTCACAAATTTGAATTATACAACATAATAAAAAGCTGGTTTATTTCATTTCAAAAATGTATAATAATATTTTAGCTGTTTTTAATTCTACATTTGGTTGAAGCTATTCATTTGAACAATACTTATTGTTGAGAGAATCACTGACTCTACCCCTTCGGTATGTCAGAGGAAATATCTAATTAACTTTAGAGGAAGTCTCATCTTTTCTTTTGAAATCTATTTTAATTAAACATTTCACATTACAAAAGAACTTATGGAAACAATTAGGCGCAACCAGAATACCTGACTAATAATCTCTACACTCTGCTGTTAAATTACACAGTTGACCTTGCAACTGTTATTATAGAAAAACATGTTTCCAGTGGAGTAAAAAGATTTTCATATCAAGGAGATCACAGCATTTCATCTGAAGATCCTTCTAAATAGTAGAATACAAATGAGATACTTGAAGCTTTAAACCAGCACTCTGACTAATCACTTGGACTCTATGATCCACAGATCTAATAGGATTATCATTGCCTTCAAATTCTTCGAGTATGGCTTTACAGTCCTCCTAGAAGTCAGACTAATGTTTCATATTCAGTACTTGCTGTCATGAACATTTGCATAGGAAGTTTGTTAGATATACATACACAGAGAGGCCTTAAACTTCCTATCAGTTGTAAATACCCAGGAAGCAGGGCAGTGCTGGGATTCAATTTTTTTTCCTATTGGTTCTGTGGGCATGGCTAGGTGGGGGGGGGGTGTTATGTGACTGAGTGGGCATGGCAAACTTGATGTCACTCACGCCCATGCCCACTAAGTCACATGACCCCCCCCAAGCCACACCCATAGAAAAAGGTAGGAAAATTTTTTTGAATATCTACCTGTTTTCTGCCCAGGCCTGGCCTAATCTGTCAAAGGCCGCCTCCTGCATTTTGGTGACCTCTGGTAGTTTTTGGCAGCCTGTGGCCAGCCGCCGCTCTTTAAGTCCAGACCAGCCTCCATGGGAGGAAAGTAAGCAGCCTGAAGAAAGAGGCAGTGGTGGGGGAGGAAGTGGGGCTAGGGCCGGGGGCCACTGAAGGAAGGGAAATGGGGCGATGCATGCAACTGGCAAAGTGAGAGCGGGTGATGAGCGGGCAGTGGCTCTGGGGCTTCGGGGGCCCTGGCCCCCAATCCAAGGTGAAGGGGGAGAGAGCAGCATGCTTACTTACCTTTGGTGAGCTGAGCAGACCAGGCAGCAGCTTTTTCGGTGACCTCTGGTAGTTTTTGGCAGCCTGTGGCCAGCCACTGCCTCTTTGAGTCCAGACCAGCTGCCACAGGAGGAAGGTAAGCAGCCCAAAGAAAGAGGCGGTGGTGGGGGAGGAAGCGGGGCTAGGGCCAGGACCATGGAAGGAAAGGAAATGGGGCAATGCATGTGACTGGGAAAGTGAAAGCGGGCGATGGCTCTGAGGCCTCAGGAAATGGTGCATTTCTGGGGCCCCAGCCCCCGACCCAAGGTGAAAGGTGAGCAAGCTTACTTACCTTTGGTGAGCTGAGCAGAATGGGCAAGGTGACTGGCGAGGTGTGTAGCTAGGCCGCTTGGCAAAGTGAATTCAACATATATAGGGCTGGGATGGGCGGAATGAGCATCAGGCGGGTGGGAGGGCAGAGCGAGCGAGCGTTGAACGGGAGGATGAGGCAAGCAAGCATTGAACGGGAGGGTGGGGCAAGTGAGCATTGAACGGGAGAGTGGGGCAAGCAAGCATTGAGCGGGAGGGCAGGGTGAGCGAACATTGAGCAGGAGGGTGGGGTGAGCAAGCATTGAGCGGGAGGGTGGGACGAGCAAGTGTTGAGCAGGAGGGCAGGGCAAGCGAGCATCAACCAGGCGACCAGTTCAGGGGCCTGGCCAGACAGCAGTCGCTACCCGTTCGGCGACACAGGCCAAATTTCTGCTACCAGTTCATGCAAACCAGTGGGAACTGGCTGAATACCACCGCTGAAGCAAGGTTATAAAACTATGTATCTGATCCAGGCTGCAGTAAAATAATTATTTAATTATTTTCACATAGATGCTACCCTACTTCTCCTGACTCTTTCCAGTTGTTTCTCTCGAATTTCCATATTGTTTGATTATTTGCCATTAAGGTGTTTTTTGACTGTTATTTAAACCCATCCACAAAAAAATACTCCTTTATTTCTTGTGCAACTTTACCCACTAGGAAAACCCTAGTAGACATTATGGAGAAGCTGCAGGGACTCTTTCCATAAAATTATATTAAAATATGACAGGTTATAATACGCTATTATTGTATCCACTCTTTGTTCCTATTTTTGAAACCAGAAGTTAGAATAAAATCAGGAGCTATCATGTTTCACTTGTTCTAAAAGTCTGGGTGTTTTCATATTATCTTAAAAGTAATATCAGTATTATTAAGAATATCAATAGAACTATGACGTTTACTACAGTAAATAATTTTAAATCCTCTTATTCTATGAGTGCCCAATCTATAAATTGGAACTGCTTTGTTAGCAAAAAAAAATTGTGTGAACTAGCCAGTTCTTTCTGAATTATTTAACATTATTTATGGAATTATATTGTACTTTGAGCCATCTTTTATTGGAGAAGAGGAAATAGTGCAAGAACAAGCTATACAAACACATAAAACAGAAAAATAAAAAAATGAATGAAATTTATTTTCCAGGCATGTTCTAGCTTTGATAATGCAGAAATCAACATTTAATTTGAATGTGCTTATAAATACTAATACTCATGTGGTATTGTGAAGATAGTAACTCATTTTATATCTTCCTGTGTGCAATGTACATATCATTTTACATTTCTTCATCTTAGTTGAGAAATACGCAATAATTATATTTAAACCTTAATTATTTAACATGTCTCAAGGATTGTTTCTGATAACTTATTCTATTGTGCTCCGTCCCAACTCTCACTCAAAACATAAAGAACTAAAGGTTTATTGGGGGGGGGGGGGGAGAGAGAGATCACAAACCTCCTTTGCTGTCTTGCATTTCAACTTCCTGTAGCTACAATCATTTGAAAATCACAGTATTGTGGGAAGCTTCTCCTCCTAGCAGAATGAAGTATTTTGAGGAATTTTTTTTTTAAAAGGCAGAATATTATATTTCCCTAAATGAGAAATAGAGAAACATGTTTTTTTTTAGTGGCAGGAAGCAGCCCCCAAGTCTTTCTTAATAGTCCACAGCAGATGCTAGCACTTGAGAGATAAAGAGGTTATTGAAAGAAGAAGCCAACTATCTAGATGGCTGTATTCATAAGCAAAGCAAATACTGCAGGCAGAAATCCATTCAAGACAGGATATTTCAAAACTGCAGCAAAGTTTGACAGCAAACAAAGGCAGAGTGATAGGATTAGAAGCAGCCCCTCACCCAAGATCCAATACAGGACGAGAGTCATTAGCCACAATAGGAATTGCCCAATACCTTTTCACAATAGGAATTGCCCAACACCTTTTCAGAACACAAGCCCGTTCATTGCACCATCTCAGAGCAGTCCAAACTTCAAAGTCACAAAAACCTTGGAACTGATAAACAATAAACTAGAGGTTGACCAGATTACCTCAAACAAACACCTAGGATTTGAATTTCCTCTTTTATCTATAGAGCCAGCTATGACCCCTATATAACCCCTAGATGACTCCATAGGAATCTGACAACAGCCAATAGAATACATGTTCTTGCACAGGAACAAGAAGCTCAAATACAAAACCCAAAGAAGGTATAAAACCCACCCACTCTCAACTCCATTTTGTCAGCTGCCCAGAATCACATATGGTTGGTGGGTCTGCTTCATCAATAAAGGGAACCTCTCTTTCCAATCAGCCTCCAGCCTCCATTTTATTTCCAGTGCCTTTCTCCCAGCTTGGAACTGGAACTGGATATTTCTTCCAACACTATATTATCTAAAAAGTTCTGAATTGTATTGTGTATACTAAGGTGGAAAAGGTAAGGAGGAAACAATAAGGAAAAGGTTTCTTCTGTTCTATAGTGTGATGGATATTGAATTGCCTGTTCAGTAGTGAATAAGGTCTAGCTCAGAGAAAGCTATATTGTCAACACTCCTGGGCTAGTTGGCCTCCGGATGTTCAAGGTGTTCAATACTCCTCTCCCCCAGTTCCACTACTGCTCATCTTCTTCTCTCCAGCACTAGTCTTAGCTGTTATTCTTCGGTTTGTCCCAGCTTTGTAGTGGCCATCTTTAGGCTGCTTCTTCTTTTTGCCGTGGCTGAGAGGGAATAAGGGAATATCTGTTCCACCATCTTTGGGTTTGGAGTTTGGAAGCAGTTCCATAGGTGAAAAGCGTAGACATTTTGGTAAGGTAGCAACGTTTAGTACTGTAAAGACCCCCAGACCTGAGTGAAGGAGTGAAACGTCTGCCAGTTTGAATTGAGGTAATAGAATGTGAGGCAACTGGCAGTTGGAACAGTTCTTTTCAGGTGGGTTGGGTTAATATAAGGCAATTGGCAGTTGGAACAGAGTTCTTTTCAGGTGGGGAGGGGGAGTAGCATGTCTAGCTCCTTAGCATCAGAGCATGTTAATATAATACTGTATATGAAATACTAATGATCTGATGGTCATTTCAAAAAGTCCTTTCTTAGCAAGCACCTAGAAGCCAAGAGGAACATACATACCAAATTTCAAGTTTGTAGGTTTTACAGTTCTGGAGAATTCGTGATGAGTGAGTGGTATTTGGCTTATATATATATAGATATAGATATTAAACATACCAGATTATGAATGTCTGTTTTGAATTGGCAAGGAAGTGTGGAATTCCATAGCCTACATTCATATTCAGCCGTCTCTCAACAGAGGGAGAAGGATAAGACATCATCTATCTCTTGTTTACAACACAGTCCTTTCAGCAGTTCCAAGAAAGTTCCACACCCATTTGCACTATTCAGGTGACCCTGAATACACAGATAAACTTCAAAGTGGTCTCAACAATTCTTAGAAAAAATGCTAATGACCAGATGACTGCAAGGAATATAAATCCTTCCATCCTCCACCATTCAGTCAGAACTTGGATGAGAAGCAAAATGTCTTCAAGGAAAAACAAGTCCAGTTACCTTTTGAAAAAGCACCTTTGTGTTTCTTGAAAAAAATTATGATAAGAGATCATTATAGTGAGCATTTTGTACAGTAAGGGATCTCTTTTAATAATGAGACCTAATATCGAGCCTTTTCTTGGATTAGTCTTTTTTATCTTTTCATTACATCACATGAATTTATCTTAACTAGTAGTATGTAGGATGTGGAAAAACTCTCTAATACTACAATAGAAGAAAAATAAATATTTCCAGGATGGCTGGAATGCAACTCTTGTGAAAAATTTAATACTTAAGAATGATAGAATAAAGGGTTTAGAGAGAACTTTATTCAGAGCTGCTAAAGATTTAGCATACTTCAAAATCAGGCTAATTATTTAAAATTCTAAATTTGGAACTTCCCCTTCAAACCTTGATTCAACTGATTTACAGCCAGAAGTAATTACCACTTAACTCAATGAATTTGTTAATAGATTTTGTAAAGAATTCAGCCCAAGTTTTAATCAAAATGTAATATTTTTATCTCTCTAGGTAATAACACTACAGCTAGCATAGTCTTTTTTTCTAAACAAAGTAAATTTGCTCTCAGTTTCCAAGCTTCAGCATATAAGAAAAAGAAAATACATATAACTGATTGCATGAAATGCAGATTTTTTGAGGCTACTTGGTCATCATTACGCTGAGGTTTCTTTGTAATATATATTTCAATTGTTCACAAACAAAATTAGAAAACATATAGTAAAATATTTACAGTCATACAAAAAAAATCAATTATTTGCAAGAAAGAAACAGTAACAGAGTTGGAAGGGCCCTTGGAGGTCATCTAGTCCAACTCCTTGCTCACGCAGGAGACCTGTACTAGGGATTCGAACCGTCGACCTTTCTGATCAACAAGCTCAGTGTCTTAGCCATCTGAGCTGTTAGGATTCTATATGATGTATATAATGTTAGAACCAGTTGTCCAG
>WNWU01013467.1:2182277-2246016 GCA_012654045.1 Ptyas mucosa
GCAGTTACTCTGCTGGTTGGTAAAACAACATCAATATCCTTAACATGAGCCACCTAGTTAGACGGTGTAAGAATTTTATGATTTAAGAAAAGAATTTTAAGATGATGTGTAATAGTAACATCAATTACATTTTTTGTTATTTTTATGTAAATCTTGGCTATGATGCAGGCTAGAATTTAGAGCTGGAGATAAGAATTTGGTGAAAGTTAGTCTCAGTGTCACTTTAGCATATATTCACCCTTCTTTTCAGGGAAATGATGTCATTCTGTAGCTCACCCCTTCCTACTTGCAAATCAGCTAATGGGTTTATTAAGTATTCCAATATTATGAAAATTAAGTGTCCCCCAAGCTTTAACTAACAACTGGTGGTTGCTATATTTAGTCATTTTGTGGGGAATAAAACCATCACCAGCTCAGATCAAAACCAAGATATTCCTTGATTCTTGAGCCATTCCAGTGGAACTCCTAAATATGTCTACAAGTGGAATAATATCATTATCAGTAAAATTGCAGGGACAGAAAAAGGCCACACATAGAGAACCATTGAGCTACAAATGCCCACCATTATTTTAGTATCCCCAGTACTGGTTTCAGTAAAACACACAGCTAACTTTAATATCCAGCAAAGAGTTTCATTTACACAGGGGCTACTTATTCATTTAGGTATGAAATGCATATTATATGAAATGTTTTTAAGAAGAAGCAAATGTCACTCCTAGATCCATAGCAATATTTTAACATGCCACAGAATATATGGTTAATTACTTATAATATGGATGATTCTAAAGGAAATACTGCCTTTAAAATCTTAGGCTTCCATGAGCGTATGATAGCACTAGCAATAGCACTTAGACTTATATACTGCTTTACAGTGCTTTACAGCCCTCTCTAAGCAGTTTACAGAGTCAGAATATTGCCGCCAACTATCTGGGTCCTCATTCTACCCACTTTGGAAGGATGGAAGGCTGAGTCAATCTTGAGTCTGGTGAGATTTGAACTGCAAAATTGCAGGCAGCTGGCAGTCAGCAAAAGTAGCCTAAAGTTCTGCGCTCTAAACACTGCGGCACTGCGGCTTGATGATGTCATAAGCATCCCATGGTTTAATTTGTTACTGATTCCCATCATTGGGACCATGTAATAAATTTTGCAGGCTCTGCACTGGCTAACTTATAGTCAGTTGACTTCAATTTAAACTGTTGTAATTGGTCTGTTAAACCATTTATAGCTTTGCACGGGGTATCTCCAAGACCAACAATATCACCCTAATTTATGAAACTTTGTATGGAATATTTGCTAGTTCAGGATAGATGGAAATGCTTCTATATTATGTCACCATTGCTTTTGAACGGCCTCGATTGACTTCAGACATGTCTCCTTCCTACTAGGCTTTAGAAAGCCATTCACAACCAATTCTGGTGAGCATTTTATTATTTTGTTGACTCAATTTAATACACATTTTTTATTTATTCTGTTTTATTTACTGTTAATATTTTGCACAAATTTTTAAATTGTCCATTTGTTGTATTCAATTGTCAAAGTTTGATTGATTACATCAGAGGAGGGAGGGAGAGAAGAAGACAAAATAGGAAGACTAATACTTCTATTATTCATTTCCATGGCTGGAAGGTATAAGAAAAAAGAAATGGTTTGATTATCAGTCAGTCCTTCTACCATAGTTAATAAAACTTACTGTACATACTCGAGTATAAGTCGAGTTTTTCAGCACAATTTTTAGGCTGAAAAAGCCCCCCCCCCCTCGGCTTATAATTGAGTGAGGGGAAAAATGCCTTTTTTCCTGCAACCATTTTGGCTCCCGGGGTTGTGGGAAGGCTTGCTAAAGGCAAAATGGGGCATGGGGGGGTGCAGCGCCCCTCCCCCATGCCCCTTTTTGGCTCCCAGGGGCTGCAGGGAGGCTTGCTAAAGGCAAAATGGGGCGTGGGGGGTGCGGCGCCCCTCCCCTGTGCCCCTTTTTGGCTCCCAGGGGCTCCCAGGAGGCTTGCTAAAGGCAAAATGGAGCGTGAGGGGGTGTGGCGCCCCTCCCCCGTACCTCTTTTTGACTCCTAGGGGCTGCAGGGACGCCTGCTAGGGGCATGAAGGGGGTGCCTAGCAAGACTCCCTGCAGCCTCCTGGAAGCAAAAATGGGCTGCCGGGGGAAGGGGAGCTTCAAGGGAGAAAGAAACAAAGAAATCCTCACTGTTTAGGGAGATCCCATGTGCACTGAGCTTGAGTTGAGAGCTTACTGTAATTGTAATTGAGAGCTTATTGTAATTGGCTGTTAGCTATTCTTGCTTGTAAAATGTGGCCCTTTTACAACCTGTGGACTTCAACTCCCAGAATTCTCCCAGCTTGGCTGTCAGAAATTCTGGGAGTTGAAGTCCACAGGTTGTAAAAAGGCCACATTTGCCCACCTCTGGGCTAAGCTAATCAACAGGGGAGCTCTAAGAATGCCAGATGAGAAGGAGAAAGGGAGGGAGAAAGAAAGAGAGAGAGAGAGAGATAGAAGAAAGAAAGAGACAAAGAAAGAAAGAAAAAGAAAAAGGAGGTAGAGAGAGAGAGAGAGAGAATGCAGGTATCTCTTAACAGAGGCTTGAACTTGCCTGAAATTAGATGAAGCCAGTGACTGGGTGGGCGTGGCTAGCTGGTCCTGTGATATATGTGTATAGGGACTACTCAGAAGGCTGAAAAAAGTCATTTCTGACAGGTCCTCGCACTTATGACCATCCTCACATTTATGCCCGTGCAGCATTCATAACAACCATGTCACTGATTTCACAACTGCTTCTCTTTACCATGGTGATAAGATAGGGCAAAAAAACGTAAAATGTGAGGACAGTCGTAAGTGCGAGGACTGATCAAAAGTGTGAGGACCAGTCAAAAATAACTTTTTCAGTCTTCTGAGTAGTCCATATGCATAAAAGGACTATCCAATTACCCTGAAAAAAGTGATTTCTGACAGGTCCTCGCACTTTTGACCAGTCTTCGCACTTATGGCTGGTTATCATTTATGCCCATTGTAGCATGCTTAACAACCGTGTCACTCATTTCACAACTGCTTCTCTTCACCATGGTGACAAGATAGGGCAAAAACGTAAAATGTGAGGATAATCGTAAGTTCGAGGACTGGTCAAAAGGGCGAGGACCAGTAAAAAATAATTTTTTTCAGCCCTCTGAGTAGTCCATATGCACAAAAAGACTACCCAGAGGGCTGAAAAAAGTGATTTCTGACAGGCCCTCGCACTTCTGACCTGTCTTCGCACTTATGACTGGTCATCATTTATGCCCATTGTAGCATTCTTAACAACCGTGTCACTCATTTCACAACTGCTTCTCTGGTGACAAGATTTTTGTTTTTGTTGATCCTCTTTTCCACTTAAAGAGCTAATTTACTGTTTTTCTTTGAAATCAATATTCAAAAACATTTAACCTACTGATGCCTCAATTAATGTAATATTATTGGTATCTATTTTTATTTTGAAATTTACCAGTGGCTGCTGCATTTCCCACCCTAGGCTTATACGCGAGTCAATACATTTTCCCAGGGTTGTTTTTTGTGGTAAAATTGGTGCCTCGGCTTATATTTGGGTCGGCTTATATTCGAGTATATACAGTAAATGAAATAATATGATCAATGGCTGTATAAAAGCAAGGCATATCATGAAGCATACATCATTGCTAGTATTGTAAAACATATTTTCATTGCTGACAGAATTTGATTTTGTTAATTTAATTATCATTAAATTAATTAATTCTTACTCAAAGAATCTAGAATAATGTCATTGTATTGCATAAGTTATGAATTGTTGCCAAAGAAACATTGATATGTTTGGACACCCATGTAGATCTTAGCTCAATTCTTAAGATGTCTTTGCCTTAGTGAGGATTTAAAAAGAGTCTAAGTAATACCTCTTATATTATGATATTTCAAAATATGAATTGAATATGTTGTCACATTCAGGATAGGTGGAATTCTGTGTGCCATGTTTTAACTATATCCAAAGAACTTTGAAGATGGTCTTCCTATGACAAGTGACATTGAAATTCCTTTTGATTATTATATGTTGGGAATCTGTCACTGGGGTATTAAGAGTGGTGGAACCATATTGTTGGATGCTCAGAAGATGGAAGTTAGAAAAGGTTGTAATATTTCGTTTACTGAGCAATTATTTCCTTTTTAAAAATTCAGAAGCACTAAAACCTAGATTTTCGTGTGACAATATTCAAAATTGTATAAAAGGAATATACTATTTTTGTTGGCATAAAATAGTTCATTATTTTTTTCTTTTTTTTTCTTTCATTGTAATTTATTAGATTGCATTGTCCACACTGACCTGCTGCTTAATCAATTCAGGCGAAACATTAGAAATTCTTTTCAAAGTCTGTGAAATATTACTTTTCAAGTTCAAGTTGTACATCATACTGTTTGTAACATTACAAAATAAAATCTGTAATTTTATACAAAGTCTCATATCTTGCATTTTTTACATTTTTGCTAGTAAATCCATTACAATTTGACATTTTTCTGAAACTTCTTTAAATTTGCTTTTGCTTTTATTTTAAATTTAAGAAAAGATGTTAAGTCTTCAAGTACCTTCATAACTAACAGTGGGTTTTGTTTTATTTTACTCTGATAATGGCATAAAACATACTTTAGAAATTTTGTTGTAATTTTCTTCTAAAGTTTGTGGTACAGGTACACACTGTAATTTTCTAGTAATAACATATGGTTTTATGTCTTCTTTTCAATTCATCTTGGCATTAATTAACATCAAGGGGAGAAAAGCATGTGTTGAAAGTCATTGCAAGCACAGAAGAGTAACTTGATACTGATGTATTCATGTTTGTTTTACTTCCTTATATAAATATGTACATTTTCAATATATAGTTATAGCATTTCTCCAAATTACAATCAATAAAAAATTATATGTTTTATTCTCTCTTCTGAAAAATGAACTGTTAACATTTCTGACTTGTTTCCTGAGACTGAAATAAGGGAAGAGACTAGTGCTTCAAGTTATCTAGCTACATTTGGGCTGTAGTCACTTAAGAAATTGTCACAATGCTCCTATATATATTATCTAAGCCTTGGAAGTAAACTCATTTGGCATTTTTATCAGAATCTTTCTTTTTCTTCTTAATCTCAAAGTGCTTTTGCTATTTATAGAAAATGGCAAGAATGAACATGTACTAGGTGTTATTTGGAAAGTTATATCATATAATCATAAACATCCACTTATTCTTATGATTACATTGCCGATGCTATATGACCATACTTGCTCTTCTTGACCTGTCAGCAGGTTTCCATAGCATGGACCATGGTATCCTTTTGTGCTGACTTAGGGAGTTTTGTGCCAGTTCACTTCCTTTCTCTGGGACCAGTCCCAATTGGAGCAATAGATCCTGTTGATGGCCCTCCTGTGTGGGGTACTAAAGGGCTTGGTGCACTCTCCACTTCCATGAGACAAAGTGCCACCAATATGATACTCAGCTATATATTTTTGTCCCAGGTGAAGTGAGTGATGCAATAGACATCCTTTCATGGTGGCTGGAGGTTGTGGGGGTCTGAATAGGGAATAATAAACTAGAACTGAACCCTGGAAAGATTAAGTGGCTATGGGTGGGCCACTCTGTATCTATGAATTTATCATCTCTGGTCCTGGATGGGGTTGTACTACCCCAGACAAATCTGGTATGTAACTTGGAAGTCCTTTTGGATTCACAGCTTCTGCTTGAAGAAAAGTGGCAGCCTTGGGCAGGAAGGCCTTTGCCCAATTCTGCATTGTGCATCAGTTATACCCCTTCTTGGACAGGGAGGCCCTCCATTAGGTCAATCATGCCCTGGTAATCTCCTGATTGGATTATTGCAATATGCTGTACATGGGGCTACCCTTGAAAAGTAACTGGAAGCTTCATGGTGCAAAATATGTTACGCAAGCTATACTGGGTGTCCAAAGCAGGGCACATATAGCACCTTCACTCTATGAACTGCATTGGTGCCACTGTGCTTCCAAGCCCAATTCAAGGTGTTGGTTATTACCTATAAAGCTCTAATGGCATAGGGCCTGGCTACCTACAGAACCAGATCCACCCCATCACATCAGCCCGTCCCACTTGTTCAGGAGGGAAGGTATGCTACAGACCCCATCAGTCAAAGAATTTTGACTGGTATGATCTAGGAAGAGAGCCTTTTCTGACACTGCTCCTGCATTGTGGAAGACTTCGCCTTCAGCGATAAGGAAAATTCCCAATCTCTTGGCCCTCCACAAAGTGGTCAAAACTTGGCTGTGTAACCTTCATGGGGGAAACAGAGACTCTCACAATGAGATCCTATGAGACACCCCCACCTCTCTCTCACACACACACACATCTTTATTAACAATTGCTAAGTCTCCATCTTTGAACTTTTCACTTTTTGAAATTTTATATTATTTTTATAACTTTTAAATTTTAAATTAATTCTGATTTTAATGTTAATTTTATTGATTATATTGTACACCTCCCAAAGCTTTTCTCTGAGTGACATGGGAGTTGATAGATCTGTGGTATGCTAAATCAGCAGCAGATAGGCTGTACTTCGTTTCATTGAAAAAAATTCACTATTCTTCCTATATCAGATGTCAGCGACCTAAGTTGCATTTTTTCATCGCTGCCATAATTAAAGAGAAAAGGAAAAAAAACCAGAGCTAGCAGTACAGTTTGAAATTTAGTGCTTGGCATTTGATATATTGTTCTTCTCCCCCGCCCTTAATAGATAGGGTTACCCAGGTGATGAAGGGAGGGGGACATTCCTGTGATCTGAAGTAGTGGGCAGAAGAGACTGACTTGGAAGATGGCCAATGGGCATTGAGATATTGTAAGGCAGAAGGGGAGGGGTTTGGTTTCAGAGAATCAGTTTTGGCTGCATATGAGTTTAGGTCGGATCGTAAATTCTTTAATAAATGAGAGATTCATCAAAGACTTTGTGTTTGAGAATGAAATTTATTTGAGATTACGCCGAAACTTGACACCAGACTTCCTAAGATCCCAAACTTATATATGAAATTGTAATATCAGTGTAAATCATTAAGCATCAATTTGAAATATAGAATAGATTGGAAGACCATGCATACTTCTGGACAAATGTCTTCTTGTACTGTAATTCACATGTCATTGTGCAATGGTCTGTTTGTTTTTTAACATAAGAAATGGTCAATTAAAAGTACCAGATAGTTATAAATGGAAGATATTATTAGAATAGGATGATTGTGAAGTAAAAATTATATTTATTAACCTTTGTAACTTAAAGTTATAGCTCATCCTTAAAAAATATATTTTGTATATTCTGATTTCCTTTGACCAAGCAACAGCCTCTATTAGGACTCTGGGAATGTGTCTTTCTGTCACACTCTTTGGAATCAAGTTGCTCCTGAAATCTCTCTGACTCTCATTCTGATAGGGTTCCAGATGGTTTTAAAGATCTGGCTTTTCTTCCCGGCTTCAGGGTAGGATGCATAGAGCTCCTTGCATTACATATTTTACTGTGATTGGCTGGATTCACCACATTTTTCACATTTACGGTTTTTTATTCCAGGGGTGTGTGTGTGTGTGTGTGTGTGTGTGTGCGCGCGCGTTGTGTGCCAGAGTTAATTTAGAGGCAGACAGTGATTAAAATGAATAACTCATGTTAAACAAAGTTAAATACATTTCACTTTCATGTTCCTGAAATAGTAGTAGGAATCTTCAACTGTCCAGCATAAAATAACTGCTAACAGTAACACTCCAAGCACAGTAAAAATGAAACATAAAAATCAAATGTCAATTCTGGCCATAATTATTCTGAGTACTATATTTTAGCTACTAAAGTCATCACTCACAATGTACTACATTCTTCCAAATGTGATATGCCATAATTATACTCCAGATACTGAACAATTTGGCCACCAGTAATGTAGTCAATGTAGGATATTTCAGCTTCCTATGATTCTTTATCATTTATCTCAAAGGTAGCCATCTTTGAAAGAATGGATTATAAAGACCAGCTTTATTTTTAAATAGGTTTAATGCTGTTTCTCACAGATTGCATTGAGATTTCCTTTTATGTTATACATGTTAGCCAGCTCAGCAGGTTAAGAATATTTATGCCATACTAAGACTTCATATAAACATATGATTTAATACATTGAGTTACTTTGTAAAATATTACACTTATGCAAACTAATAAAATAGTATTTTAATAAGTATACTATAAGGCATAAATATTGCCTCAAGACCATAATATACTAAGGATCACCTAGCTTGGTGCATTTCATTGAGTTATACAGTTTTTAAAATGGGTTTATTTCATTGCTGAATCCTAAATTAGCTGTGTGAAGGAAAGTGATTCCTGTATCCTTCTTGTTAGTCAATTTTATAGACCAAAGCTAGGGATGCTATCAAGTATAAGGGACAATGAAATAGGTATGCCTATTATTCCATTTTGTGTTATCCTGTAATACAAGAATCCTGTTCTTTCTTATTAATGATTATAGCAAGTTCAAAAACTGTAATGTTAAGGTCCTGTTCTACCATCTCAAGATCTTAATGTATCATAAACCTCTACCACACCTGATCATTTCTTATAATAGGCGTTTCTCCAAATGTATCAAAATTTCTTTCAAATATGCTGCAGCCAACTGTTCAAATAAACTTGAGTATAGAAGAAATCTGTGGAATCAATCCAACACATATTTATCTGACTCATTCATTTACATATAAACACTAAATGCAAAAAAAATGGTTTTCAGAAATGTGCCCACAAGAGACTAATGTATCATGGAAAAGGGAAGTATTTACTGATATTTCATTTTTTCCCACTCCAACATATATATTCTCATGCATCAAACTAAATATTTACATGCTACCTGGTTGCCGAAAGCTACTAAATGTATTTAAATTTCACTTTTTCTTATTCCTGCCACTTAACCAGAAATCTATATACAGTCTTTTCTTTCTTTCCATAAATCTTTGAGTGTAATTTTACATGAGTGCCTGGAATTTTGTCTTTTCAGTCAAAGTCATGAACATAAATTCTGACTGTATAGGGATAAAAAAGGAAACAAAATATCAACTACATTTTACATCAAATTATTTACACTCTTGCCAGATTAGGTCCTGTTTACTTTACTCCAATGTCTTTAAAAATTGCTTCATGAGAACAGTATCTTCCCAGTATTATATTAGATGTGTCAATGAAGCTTTGTTTAAAACCTAGTTAAAAATCCAGAAAATGTATCACAAGATAAAAGAAAAAAGTTTATTTTGTGCAAACATTTGACAGACATGTATATAAAGGGATATTATTTTTATAGTAGAACTAAGTTTAAAAATTAAAATAAAATTTGGCAATAGCTGAAGTCTTTCCTTAAAGACACATAAGGAGATCTGAATATAGATTCACAGTAAGAGAGTCTTCAGAAGCACTGGAAGCATACTAGATATATACTGGGTACAGGTAGTCCTCAAGTTATGAATGTAACCCGAGGATTTTTGGGAGTGAATCTCATACCTTAAACTTCCTTCTTTCACCCACACATTCGGTAATCAAATGCGCAGCTCATTAAGTGCACATGAGGTATCTCAGGGTGAGGAAGGCCATGGGGGGGGGGGCTAGTGATGGAACAGGCCACCTGCTTCAGACCACCCAAGACCTCCCCTGACCCACAGATACCTCATTCTCTCTCCCCAGGGTCCTCACAATTGCTTCCCCCCCCCTCATCCTGCTGTACTGGGTGGCTTACTTTAGGAAGATCTGTCTCCTTTCCAGCCTGTTTCTTTGCCTGCTTCCTCCTTTCTCATCAGCAAAGGGCTTGACGAGACCTCCAGTGACGAAAAAGGAGGCTGGGAAGGCTGCATGCAGCGTTTTTCATCATTGGAGGCCTTATCAAGAGGATCGTCAGCAAGAAAGGAGGCCCAGAAAGCTGCATGCAGCCCTCCGTGCCTCCTTCCTCATCGCCAAAACACTTGAGGATTGTGTGCCTTTTGGCTTTGGCATTCCTTTTCAAAAAGCCTTTGCCGGTAGGAACAGAGCTTCGGAGGGATGCACCAGCTCCTCCCAAGCTCCACTGGTGCCAACAAAGACTTTTTGAAAAGGGCTGCCAAAGCCTACAGGAATGCAATCTCCTTGCAGGCTTCGGCAAGGAAACTGCAAATGGAGGGAAGGCCTGAAGCCTTCCTTCCCTTTGCAAACACCCATGCCTCAATTCACAGAGAAGAGAGGCTTAAAGTGTAAGATAACATGAGATCAGTAGCATGAGATCTTGCAGTACATTAGGCCTATGTTCTCTGTTAATGCATTGAAAGCCTGAAGCAATGAAGCAGGCAAAGAAACCGTGACACAGAGGAGATCTTCGCAAAGTGAGTCTCCACAGGAAATGTTAGCATAAATTTCATGATTTAAAGGAGTACAACTATGAAAGTAACTTCCATTACTGAAACATTTGGTTTTATATCATAGATAGATGCACTAAAAGCTAATATGTTAGGAAGGGAAGGATGTCATGGCCAGGGGTGAAATCTAAAATTTGTTACTACCGGTTCTGTGGGCGTGGCTTGGTGATGGTGGGGTAATGTGACTGGGTGGGCGTGGTTAACTTTTTTTTTTTTACTTTTAAAAGCATTTTTTCTACAGCCTCTTCGGCCTTTCAGGAGCCTCTGACGATTAGACAACTCAGCTGGGATCGCCAGAGGCTTTTAAAGACTTTTTTTTTTTTACAATGTCTTTGGCCAAAGAGGTTGTAGAAAAAATGCTTTTAAAAGCCTCTGATGATCCCAGCTGAGCCGCACGATCATCAGAGGCTATTTTTTTACTTTTAAAAGCATTTTTTTCGGCTGAAGCGGTTGTAGAAAAAATGGTTTTAAAAGTAAAAAAAACAGCCTCTGATGATCGCGCAGCTCAGCTGGGCATGGGGGCAGGGGCCAGGCATTTTAGCTACTGGTTTTCCGAACCACCCACCACCATTGCTACCGGATCGGGCGATCCGGTCAAACCAGGAGCATTTCACCCCTGGTCATGGCCCTGTTGAAGCCTGGGTCTGAGGAGGAGGATGAGACAAAGCTAAGACCAATGGAGAAATGACCAGAGGAGCAGGACAAGGCAGTCCCAGGTACCCTGGGAAGGGTTGCAAGTGAGAGACAGGGAGTGCAGGAGGACCAGGCAAGGGGGGAGGACAGGCAGGCAGTGGAGCAGAGGAGTGACAGAGTTCCAGCAATGAGCAATTACTGTATTTTTCACACTATAAGATGCACTTCCCCCCAAAAGTGGGTGGAAATGTCTATGTATCTTATAGAGCGAATATTGTGGCGGGGGGAGGAGAATTGGTGTGGCAGCCACTGCTGCCTGTCACCGCAGCCACCATTCACCACCACCGGGGAATGCTGGAGCCTTCGCTGCTGAGCAGCTGAGCAGCAGTTTGATTGGGCTCCTGGAATACCACCGATCAGCTCTTCTAGGCAGCAGGGATTGCTGCAGCGGATCGCTGCCACTGAATGGCAGCGGCGGTGAGTGGCGGGCAGTGGCAAACAGCGACAATAGGCATCAGCAGCGGCGATAGGCAGTGGCGGCAATCCCCACTGCCTAGAACAGCTGATCAGCGGTATTCCAGGAGGCCAATCCAACTGCTGATCAGCTGCTTGGCAGCAAATGCTCCAGTGTTTGTTGGCAGCGGCAGCAGCTCAACTCAGTTGACCGGAGTAGGCACAACCGAATGGAGCTCTGATGAGCCACGTGCTGGGGCTGCAATAATGTGCTGAAGCTGACCAAGTTGTTTGCTGTTTGCTGCAAGGGTGCTAGCCAGATAAATACCAAATGGATGCTGGGAGGCAGAGGCAGATTTTTTTTTCCTCCTCTAAAGCTAATGTGCATTTTATGGTCCGGTGTGTCTTATAATGCAAAAAATATGGTACCTTCCCCACTCTCGGAGCATGAAGAATGGAGAGAAGATGGGATCAGTACAGGGCAACCCAATGACTCGGGAGGAGAGCGCCCCGCCCCTCTTCAAAGCTCACCTGGGGAATGAGATTTAAAGAGATGCTGTTGGGAGGGGCATTTGTCGGGAACAAGCCTTGCTTTTTCCAGCCTCACATGCTGTGACCAATGTCTGGATACTTTGCTGTGTTTTGTCTTGTTTGCCTTGTTTGCCATGCTGGTTTGGCTACATGCAAGGTCGCAGTGACACAATTACACTCCGGGTGGTGCTGCAGTCCCAGGGAACTCTTTCTGTGACAAGGAGTCTCTGAAACAAAACTCTCAGAACTGCGCTGCTCCTCTGAACTAATAGCAGCCAGAAATTATTGGAGGTGCATGTTTAGAGCTTTGCTCCTGGACTTGCAGTGAACAGTGGGACTTTTAGGGGAAAGTTGGAACAATAAAGGGGAATTAAGTCTTCATTCTGGCTGAGTTGTTTTTATGCCCAGCCCCAGGTCATCACACAGGAACACAAATACTATAGAATGTAACACTTAGGCTATAGGACCTACAGTATATTGGGTTTTTTTTATTTCTTCTAAGGAAAAATTGGATTGGAAGAGTAGTGAGATTTGTTTAAAGTAGCTGAATAAAATATATGAGCTTTCGGATATAAAATGCAACATACTGTGAGACATGAATAAAGATGTAATGATAATGTATGAGTGATCATATATGGAAGATGATGAAATAGATTAAATCTCAGTTATTCAAAATCACACGCTTTTCAAATGTTTGATATTAAAAGTTGTAAACTTAATTGCATATTTCTATATGGTTATATGATTCATTAGAGGAGGCATGTCTTTTTACAAAAATTTAACTAGTACAAATGAATTATATTTATTTCTTATTTCTTTTTTTATTTTATTCAAAAATGTTAAAATACAAAATACAAATACTAAACTTTAAAAAATTTTGTTCCAAAAAGGAAACAGACCAAAAAACCCCACAAATAAACAAGACATTAAAAAAGAAGTGCATTAAAAAACCTAACCCATACAGGCATATTATCCCCTCTAGCTGAATACTGAATAATATACAGTATTACAACAATATTAATTTACCACCCCTTGCAAAATAGCCCCCCCCCCAAAATTTAAACTACTAAATCTATTTGCAATTTATTAGCCTGACTTAATATATACTATATTAATGTCCAAATAGATAATAAGAACAGTATTATTAAAAATGACAATAATGAAGTTTAAAAATCCTCTGCTAACGAACTGTTATTATAACCAACTCATAGAAAAATTACCACACCATCTTATCTATCCCAACTTGTCCCAAGAGATAACAGTGATTCATTATGGATCAAATATCCATGTTTGTTTCTTAATACTGTTAGAAGAAATATCCAGGTCCAGGTCCAAGCCGACAGAAAGGCACTGGAGATAAAATGGAGGCTGGAGGCTGATTGGAAAGAAAGGTTCTCTTTATTGATGAAGCAGAACCACCAACCACGTGTGATTCTGAACAGCTGACAAAATGGTTGAATGAGTGGATGGATCTTTATAGGTTTCTATGACTTTGAAGTTTGGACTGTTCTGGGAGTGGTGCAATGAAGGGGCTTGTGTTCTGAAAGGGTGTTGGGCAATTCCTATTGTGGCTAATGGCTTTCGTCCTGTATTGGATCTTGGGTGAGGGGCTGCTTTCTAATTCTACCATTCTGCCAAGGAGTTTTGAAATATCCTGTCTCGAATGAATTATCAAATCTGCATTTCTAAAAGCCTCCTCAGTTTCTGCTTGGGGCAGGGAGACTGGTGCTGGTTTCTGCCTCCCTTAAGATTTTTTTCCCATTTCTCCTTTAAGGGAAATATTCTGTCTTGCCTTTTTAATATTCCCCAAAATATTTCATTCTTCTGGGGTGGGGATGGGAGCTTCCCACAATACCATCTCATTTCAATTTTTCTCTGGTTAGATATAATAAGTCCAATCTCCAAAGTTGGTATATCTTCTCCCAAAAAGTTCAGGTAGAAGAGTTTTGCAGCAGGGGTGAAATGCTACTGGTTCAGTCTGGCTCTCCCAAACCAGTAATAAAAAATGCTACCGGTTCACCGAACTGGTAGTAAAAATGTTTTTTTTTAAGTTCCGACGATCAACTGGGTGACCTGCGACCATTGGAACTTTTTTTAAAACTTTTTTAGCATTTTTTTACTACTGGTTCTCCAGAATATTTATCTGCAACCATAGCCTTGAGCAAAATATAACCATTAAAGTACAGCAATCATATCAATTCAATACATCCTCTCTAATATTAACAGTACTATTTATCAGGATGTGTTTTTGTATATTCCTTGCTGTCTTTGCAAACAACACAACTTGTTTCAATACTTGTTTGTCATCTTCAGACAAAAAAAAAAAAACCAAGATTTTTTTCCCTTCTGGATTAGATTGATTCACTCAGATTAACAAGAGTAATTTCCATAGAGTTTGCAATATAGTAAGTAATGGGTCAGATTTTACAACTGTAAATTATTACATATGAATAAACATAATGCAATTGGTAAGCTTTTATATTTTTTCATCCAAATAAGCTATTGGCATCATTTGAAAGTAAATGTCTATAAAAGCTAATCCCAAGCAATGGAATGTAAACTAGTGTAAATAATATGGTCTTCTTTAAAAAAAATTACCACTTAGCTAATTTAAGCTTACATACCTGGTCTCTATCTTGTTTGAAATCCTTAAAAAATAAGTAGTCCCTCAATAATGTATGGTTTGTGTTATTCAGAAGTTTTTGATTGTTTTGACCCAGCCTTCGCAAGTAGTGATAAGATGTTTACTCATGAGTAAAACAACCCCCTTTTTATAACAGGTCAATCAGTGGTGGGATTCAGCTGGTTTGCGCCGGTTCGGGAGAACCATTCATTAACTTTCTGAGCTGTTCGGTAAAATCAAAAAATAATAAAGCAACACATAGATTTGAAACCAGAAATATTTCTGTTGGATATATTACCAGGACAGTATGATAAAGGGAATACATACTTAATTTTACATGTATTAATGGCAGCAAGAGTTTTTTTTATTTTTTATTAAAATTTTATTGCTAAAAAAAAGTACAAACAAACATAAATACATTAAGACAACATATAGAACAAACAAACATCGATTCAGTCTTATGACTGACTCTTAAAACTTCTACATCGGTGGGTTGTTTTTCTATTTTTCTTATCTTTCTCTATTCGTATCTATATCTATATTTACATATTTACATATTTGTATATAGAACATTTAAGTTCGCTCTTTATTTAATACTATACATTTCCTGTTAGATAGTCAAGGTTACTTTTATAGTCCTATTTTTCCCTCCAGCCAGCTGTACCATCTTTGCCACACTAAATAGTAATCAGTATCATCTTTCTCTTGTAATTCCTTTGTAAGCCTATCCATTTTTGCGCATTCTGTAATTTTTGCGATTATTTTATCTTCTGTCGGTAATTGCTCAGATTTCCAATTTTGGGCAAAGAGTATGCTTGCTGCTGTAAGGATATGAATAATTAGATATTTTATTTCTTTGGTATATTGTGCTGTGATTATTCCCAGTAGAAAGATTTCCGGCCTCATTTCCAGTTTTTGTTTTATAATTTCTTCAATCATTTTTTTAATGTCATGCCAGTATTGTTTTGCTTTTCGGCATGACCACCAGAGATGATAGTGTGTCCCTTTCTGTGATTTACATTTTCAACACATTGGAGATGTATTTGGGAACATCTTGGCCAGACGCGCCGGTGGGAAGTGCCATCGGTAGAACGTTTTGTAAAGGTTTTCCTTATAGGGTATAGACATTGTTAGCTTATAATTTATCTTCCACAATTTTTCCCAGTTATCCAATTCAATGTTATATCCTATGTTTTTGGCCCAGATTATCATGTTTTCTTTAACCACCTCCTCTTCTAATTTGTATTTTATTAGATACTTACAAATTTTGGTTATTATTTTCTCATCTGTACCTTGTAATATCTTATCTAATTCATTTGGTTCATTTTGAAATCCGAATTGTGCCCGATCTGTTTTATATCTTGATTCTATTTGCAAATATGGCCACCAGTCAATGTCTATACCCTGATTTTTTAATTCTTGTCTTGTTTGTAAATCTCCTTCATTATTCAATAATTCTTTATAACTTCTCATTTTCTCTATGTCCATGGCATTTGGGTAAATGAGTGCTTCTATGGTCGATACCATCGCGGAATTTTGGTGTAGTGCTGCTTTCTAATCTCTTGCCATGTTTTGTACAATGATCCTCTGATAACATGTTTTTGGAAGTATCCATGTTGTTTGTCTTTTCCCTCCCACAGAAAAGTGTGCCAGCCGTGTTGTAATTCAAATCCCTCTAGGAGTAGCGTTCTTTTATTTATTGAGGTCTATCCAGTCCCTTATCCAATTTAGCGATGCTGCTTTGTAATATAACTCCCAGTCCGGTAGGCCTAATCATCCCTTTTCCCGGGTATCTTGCAGACACTTTATTTTAATTCTGGCCTTTTTTCCTTTCCAAATATATTTTGTTATTATTTTATTAAGGTCTTTAAAGAAATCCTTTCCTGGCCAAATTGAAATTACTTGAAAAAGGTAGAGTAGTCTAGGCAGTATGTTCATTTTTATGGATGCTATTTTCCCTAAAAATGACAGTTGCAATTTATTCCATGTTTCCAAATCCTTTTTAATTTGTTTCATCAGTTTATTATAGTTATCTTCTCTAATTGATATTGCTTTAGTGGTGAGCCAGATTCCTAGATACTTTACTTTCTTTACAATTTGTATTCCTAGATTGTCTTCTAACTTTGTCTCCTGTACCTTTGTCAGGTTCTTTGTTAATGCTTTAGTTTTTTGTTTATTAATTTTGAGTCCCGCCACTCTTCCATATTCCTCTATCTTCGCTAAAAGTTTGATTCCTGTTGTTTCCGGTTGTTCCAATATAAATACCACATCGTCAGCGAAGGCTTGTAATGTATATTCCTCTTTTCGTGATCTCAGACCTTTTATTTCTTCATTCTTCCTAACTTCGTTTAATAAAATTTCCAACAAAATTATGAACAGTAGTGGAGATAAAGGGCATCCCTGCCTAACACCTTTTTGTATATCCAAATTATCTGTCATGTCCCCATTAATTATAATTTTTGCTGTTTGGGAGGAGTATACTTTCCTAATCATTTGTAAAAATTTATTGCCGAAATCCATATTACAATTTAATTGTAATATGAGGAAGTTCCAGTTCAAGTTATCGAATGCCTTCTGTGCGTCTAAAAAAATTAAGGCTATCTGTTTATCAACTTTTTTCTCATAGTATTCCAGGACATTGATAATTGTTCTCATGTTATTTTTGATCCGTCTTCTTGGGACAAAACTATTTTGATCTGCATGTATGTATTTGTGAATAATTATTTTCAATCTTTGTGTTATAACCAACATAAACAATTTATAGTCCACGTTTAGCAATGAAATCGGCCTATAATTTTTGACTTGTGTAGAGTCCGTATCTTCTCTGGGGATGAGTGTAATAATTGTTTCGGTCCAAGATTTGGGAATTTCTGCTTCTAGTAGTGTGTCATTGAAAACTTGGAGTAATAGTTCATCTATTGAATGCTGACATTTTTTATAAAATTCCATTGGTATTCCATCCGGGCCTGGAACTTTCTAATTCTTCTGTTTTTTCCTTGCTTCTACCAGCTCAATCATCGTAATTGGTCTATTTAGTGTTTCTCTATGAATTTCCTCTAATTTTGTAATATTTGTTTTACGTAGATATTCCTTAATGTCTTCATCCTGGATCTCCTCTTGTTTATAGAGATTTTGAAAGAAATCTTTTACTATGTGTTTTTTATCTGGATTCGTATGATATATTTGTCCTGTTTCGTCTTGAAGCTGAAATATTGTTCTCCTTTCTTTTTCTTTTTCAGTTTATACGCTAGCCAGCGACCTGTTTTATTTGCATACTCGAAATATTTCTGTTTTGCCAGTTTGATTTTCTGTGCAATTTCTGTTTGCGTTATTAGGTTAATTTTATGTTTGGTGAGGTTTAATTTTTCTTTTATTGTTTTATTATGGGGTTGTTTCTGCAGTTCTATTTGTATATTCTAAGTTCTGCTAATAAATTGTTCTTGTCTGTTGCTTCTCCTTATTTTTCTTGGCCATATACGCAATAGTAAGGCCTCTTATGTAGTTAATTGTGTCCCATGGGTTCTGGAGCAATGTCTGTTCTTTGGTATTTATTTGGAGAAACATTTTAGTTTCTTTCTCAATCATCTGTATGTATTCCTTGTGTTTTATTGTTCTAGTATCCATCATCCACCTCTTTAGCTTTCGGTATCCTTTCCATACTATTTTAATGGGATTGTGGTCTGTCCAAGTATTCGATGTTATTTCAATATCCTTTATCTCCTCTCTGAGGTCTGAAGTCATCCAGGCCATGTCAATCCTAGATCATGACTGGTGGGGGCTCGAATAGTCTGTATATTGTTTTATTTGTTTATTTGCCTCTCTTCATGCATCATGTAAGTGCAATTCGTCGATCATGTCTTTAAAGCTTTCTGGTAGTGTTTTCTTTCTGGTTTTACTTTTTTTATTGCTCCGGTAATCTTTTTCTATATCCATAATTGCATTGAAGTCTCCTACCATGCAAATAGTTTCGTATTCCAAGTCTTTAGTTATATTATGTAATTTCTTGAAGAAGTAGCTTTGGTTTCCATTGGATGCATATATAGATATTAATAGTATTGTTTTTGATTCTGTTTGTATTTCTATTATTAGAATGCGTCCTTCAGTATCTGTATATATTTGTTTTGTTTTTAGGTGTTTCTTTACATATATTGCGACTCCTCTCTTTTTTTGGTCTCTTAGAGATGCATATAAGGTTCCTTTGATTTTCCAATAATTTTTGGTGCTCTTTTTTAATATGTACTTCTTGTAGGGTTATGATATCCATTTCCAGTTTTTGAAATTTTGTAAATGTATATTTTCTTTTAGTTGGTGAATTAAGTCCATTTATATTAATTGAGATAATTTTTAGCTCTCTTTCCAGCTCTATTTGTTTATCTATTTGTTGTTTTCAGTCTTCTTGTGTTTCTAGTTATTCTTTGCGTCTTTCCCCTTGCTCCCTCTCTCTCCATTCTTTCTCTCTCCACTCTTCTCTCCTCTTCCTGGTCTCTTTCTTCTTTTTCTGTCCGCTGTTCCTCTTGCCTCTTAAGTTCTTGTTCTTCTCTGCTGTCCTGCTCCTCTTCCAATCAAATTTTTTCCTGGTCGAAAAAATCCTGTGCTTTTTCTAAATTGTCAATTCTATACTTTCTGTCCTCTAGTAATAATAGTCCTTCTAGTATTAGCCAGCGGAATTTTTTTTTAAATTTATTCAACTGTGTGGTTAAAAAATTGTAGTTCCTCCTTTGGTCCCTTGTCCTTCTTGGTATTTGTTTGAGGATTAAAATTTCTTTTCTGCTATACATAGTTGTCTCTTCTCTCATCTTCCTATATATCTCTTCCTTTATAGATTTTTTTTGTGAACCTGATGTGTATTTCCTTGGGTAATTTATTCTTCCTTGCATAATTCGTATGAACTCTATAGATTTCATCTATCCTGCTTCGTATCTCTTCTTTGTCCCTCTGGGTCACTTCTGCAAGTATCTCAATCGTTATTTCTCCTAGGTCTTCATCTTTTTGTTCTTCTACATTTTGAAATCTTAAGTAAAAAGATCTCCATCTCAAGATATGTTAACGAGTCTTCCAGATCCTTATTTGTTGCTGCTTGATTATATTCCATCTTTTCCATTCTCTTATCCATATGTTCTATTCTCTCCTCCACCTTATGGATCCTTTGCTCATTTTCCACTATGTTCTGTTGTATTTTTCCTATCTTTTCATCCATGTTCCTGATATCATCTTTTATCTCTCCCACATCCATCCTTAGTTCCTCATGATTTTTCCTTGTCTCTTCATGGTTGTGGACCATAGTCTCTTGCATTCTATTCCTTCCTTCCTGGATCATCGTTAGTACGGAGTGGATGTTTTGCATACTAAGAGTGGGGGTTGTCTTATCTTTTTCCATAGTTTCAACCGGTTTTTGCTGTGCCGGGGAGGCCACAAATATCATCTGATTTGAAGGTATTTTCTTGCTTGACTTAGTAATTGTTGCTGAGCCTGTAGTTGCCATTAATAGTTCTTGTATTATTTTTTCCCAGAGTTTCATATACTGATTACTATTTAGATTATTATATTTCTACTGATATTAATATTCAATTTATAAGATTCAATAGTTCCAAGACAATAAACAATTGAAATATATTTCCTTATCACACAGTCATTGTTTGTATATAAATTTATGTATAAATTCTATCTTTCACCTTTCAATATCTTTCAAAATTCTTCAATATTAGTCACTATTAATCAATATTAGTCTATAAAGATAGGGGGGAGGAGTAGGGGGAGTGAGTGAGGGAAAAGTCTAAAATTTCAGCAGTTCATCAATTAATTATCCTTATAGTTAATTACTTAATATCTTATTTAAATTATTATTAATAAATATCAATTACCTTTAATTGCAATCCTTAATTTGCTTAGTCTGTCTAATATAAATCTTCAAATCTGAGCATATAAAACAAGATGATGATTAAATATTAAAATAATTTGCTAAGTATATATAAATCTGATTAACTATTATATATAAGATTTCAAAAACAATATGATTATTACTTCTTAATCACTAATTAATAATCAAACTTAATTGCAGTTAATTTTACTTCACTCTAGTTGGTTCTTCTTCCTCTAGGTCGCTCTCTTCTTTTTTCAAGTTTGTTTCATTCCAACTTATTTTTCTCTGCTATTTGCTTTCAATGTCCGACGTCCCAATTTTAAATTGAATGTCCACCAAATTTCCAAAACGTCCACCTCTCAAAAAGTCCTAGTTCAAATGTCTAAATACTATCCAAATATCCAAGGAAAAATGTTGCGTTTAGGTTGATTTAATTCCAATGTTTGTTAGCTTCTACTTAAACGGAGTTTCTCTGTCGCTCTCTCTTCCGATATCTGCTGCTCATTAATCACCTCGTCACTGTCTCCAGAATGGGCAAAATTTGTTGATCTTCTCCTCTTTTCTCCTTAAATCCCGTCTTTCCTTTGTAGAAAGTTGTCTAATATCCAAGTTTTCTCTGGATTTGCTTTTTTCCTATGCATTTCCTCCAATTTCACTGGTTGTTAATTTGTGCGCTGTCACTGTCAAAATGGATTCCAGCTCCGTTTAATTTTCAGTCACCACTTATCTAACTCTGTTTCACCTCTTGGTTGGAGTTTACTTTCCCCCACTTTCTGTCCACCCGTTATGGATTATAGATGTACCTTTTTGAGCTCTTCTTTCTCTCTACCTTTCCACCAATGTCTTCTTTTATTTGATTTTCGCTTCCCACTAATCAGCTGTCAACGTTTCTGGCCAGCCAAAATGGCTGGTTTTTCCTTGATCGGGATTAAGGGTTTTTTTCTGAACCTTCGGAGGGATTACTGTCCTCTCCGAGGTCCTTGGAATTTCCCCTTTTTCAATCAGTGCCTATATCGGCTCCCAAATCAAAGATGTTAGGGACTTGGAGAGCGGAGATCCGTTCCCTTCATCCCTAACACAATGACATCACCCCTGGAAGTTGAATGGCAGCAAGAATTGTGTTTGCACAACAGTGAAAAAATGAAAAGATCCCTACAGAGAAAAGTTATAAAAAAAATATTAGAATGTGCTGAGATGGATAGATTAACAATTAAAATAAAAGAGATGGAAGAAACAGAATACTTTTTAACATGGGACTTGTTTTACCAATGGCTAACTAACAGAAACAGAGGTTAGAAACTAAAAAGATTAAAAAGATAATAATAATTTAAAAATTCTATTGAAAATTTTGCAAGATAGATAAACTAATTGTGTTATAACTTTGTGATTAATGTTGACATGTTTATCATGATTATTATTATTATGATTATTGTTGTATTTCTACTTAAAATTAACTGCCCAGACAACACTCTGTTCAGATAGATATGGGACTTTTTATGTTTATAAAAAAATATATCAATAAAACATATATTTAGAAAAAAAAGAATAACAAAGCATAGCTGCTAGAAAGAAGCTTTTAATGACAAGGAACCAAGATGAGTGACATTCAGCAAGGCATCTTGGCTAGTTAGAAAGATTGACATTCAAACGTGAGTTTATATACCCTTTCTGAGTTTTTGGTCTAAAATTGGTTTTTGGTGATGTTTAATTCTGTGCTTGGTGACATTTTTCCTGTGTTTATTGATGGGATAATTTTCCATACTTAGCTTTGTTTGGAAGGAAAAAGGTTAATCTCTCTTCCTGGAAAGAAGCAAAGTTGAGAAATCTGGCTAGTTCCTGTGTCTATTTGTTCTGGTAATTGTTTTAACAAGGGCAGTTGCTGTAAGCTCTAACAATGAGCTGGACAGGGTTTCCCCCCCTTCCTTTGTGTTTTAGTTAAAAAGGATTTAGATGGTTTGTGATTTAATTATTTGCATTGCATTTGGATTAATTGCTATCTCATGTCTTCTTCCTCTATCTGAGGATGGGGTCTCCCTTCAGTCAGTTTACTGAGCACAGGAGTAGAAATAGAATAACAGAGTTGGAAGGGACCTTGGAGGTCTTCAAGTCCAACCCCCTGCCTAGGCAGGAAACCCTACACCACTCCAGACAAATAGTTATCCAACAACTTCTTAAAAACTTCCAGTGTTGAAATATTCGCAACTTCTGAAGGCAAGTTGTTCCACTGATTAATTGTTCTAACTGTCAGGAAATTTCTCCTTAGTTCTAAGTTGCTTCTCTCCTTGATTAGTCTCATGTTTATGGGGATTCTTCAGTTGTCCACGTCACGGTTGTCCCAAAGGTGCTTTTTTCAAGAGTGTTGGAAGAAATATCAATTTCTGCTTCAGAGAAAGACACTGGAAACATCGAGGCTGATTGGAAAGATGGTTTATTGGTGAACAGGACCACATAGGTTTGAGGTCCTGGGCAGCTGACCAATTGGTTTGATGAGTACATGGATTTTTATACAGTTTGTCCTACAGCATTTTGTAATTTAGAGGCTTGTTTTGTGCATTTTGTTATTTGATTTTAATTAGTTTGTCTAGCAAAGGCTGGCAATGAGTTGGGGATTTTAATCTTGTTTAACAAATGTAATTAATCCTAGATGCTGGCTTCCTTGGGTTTTGAATAAATTACCAATCTGCATTTTTAAAAGGTGACCTCCTCAGTTTCTTTGGGCCTATTAAGAAAGACTGAGTCTCTTTCCTGTCTTTTAGAGCATGTTTCTCTATTTCTCATTTAGGGAAATATAATTTTCTGCCTTTTTAATATTTCTCAAAATATTTCATTCTTCTGGGGGGGAGTGCTAACTTTCTACAAGAGCCAACTGGACTTTCTTGGTTTCCAGAAAGTTCAGTTGCCTCTTGAAAAAGCCCTTTTGGGACAGGAAGTTCTTTCATTGCTTCAGAGTGACCAAGGCACATGATTGCTCACTGATAGTAAGATTTTTTTAAAAAGAAAAGGAGGTAGAGGTGTGGATCTTCAATTTGTTTTCATTTTCTCTCATGATAATAAGGCTTAGTAACATGGCACCAGGCTTGAAATTTATTTAGATATCTGTGGAATGTACTAATTTTATTGTGATCCTGACAAGCTTGGGAGACTTGAACCTGGGTCTCCTATATACTTTGTTAATTTGTCTCTTTAGCTCAGCATTTTGTAGCCCAAATATGCCCACCCACTTTCTGGAGAATTTAAATGACTTCTCTGCTAAAGGGTTTAACTTTATGAGCAAGAATTGGCTGCTGATAGTTATCATCGCATTTTAACTATTTTAATTCCTCAAGGTGCTCTGGCACCCTGCCTGATTTGTAACTCTGGGTTGCAGGTATTGCTAATGAAAAGGAAGGTATTCAGACAGAATGGTTTAGGTTTCCATGATGGCTGTAGCTATCATTGATCTTCAGTATGTATTCCCCCATTTCTAATCTAATGATTGGTATTTAGGGCAGCTTTTTGCAAGCAAAGAAGCTTTTTATATTTTTGTACAGGTAATTCTTGACTTACAACAGTTCATTTACTGACCATTCAAAAGTACAGTAGCACTGAAAAAAGTGACTTATGACCATTTTTCACACTTATGACCATTGCAGCATCCCCACGGTCATGAGAGGCTGGGCAAAGTGAAGTGGCTGGGCAAAGCGACGTTACTGACGTTGAGTTGGCCACACCCACCCAGATCACATGACCATCTGTTGCTGCCTATCCAGCTGGTCATTAGGGCAGAGAACTGGTTGTTTAATTATTTGAATCCCACCACTGAGTGTAATTCAAATGTAATTAGTCCCAACAAACCTGGGTTTATCCAAGAAATCTGAATTGCTTCTGTACTAGAAAGGAACTGTTGTCTGTTACAATCGGCTACTCCCAAACATTTCCTATTTATTTCTCAGCCACCGAGAGGCTGCCTATCATCTGCGTCTGCCTCTCCCTGAGAGCCGGCTTATTGTTTTCCTTTGCTCTCCTCTCTTTTCTTGTCTGTGCATATGCACATCTGGGATGGACTCCATCTCTTCCTCCCCCTCACTCAGCTCAGGCCATTCAGCTGCCTCTCCACCTGGGGGAGGATGGAAGCCCTGCCTCTGCTGCTATCTCTGATGCTGTTTCCTTATCAGATTCTTCAAAAGGCTCTGAAGCTGGTCCAGGCTCTCCCTCCACCTCCTCCTCGTCTGATTCTGCAGCTATCTTTGCTGGCAGCCGATGGGCCACAACACAGATCTAGAAAAAAGTTGTGAGAGAATTTTAGACATGTGTTCCCATTTGGGTGTTCATGAAGGCTGAATAAACCTCAGGTACAAGAGGTAATTTCCTATTATATAAGACTATTGCTTTCTTTATCATTATGTTTATTGATGTAAAGCCCGCTTTAATCTTAACATTGCCATTGGTATTCATGGGGGTAAAGCTAAGGTTGATCTTAATAATTTATTCTGGATCACTTCTCAAACTAGATCCGTGATGGCGAACCTATGGCATGGGTGCCACAGGTGGCACAGGGAGCCATATCTGTGGGAATGCGAGCATTGCCCTACCTCAGTCCAGCTGATTTTCGGGTCTTCCGGGCCCACTGGAAGTCAGGAAATGGGCTGTTTCCAGGCCTCCGGAGGGTCTCTGGGGGGGAGGCTGTTTTTACCTTCCCCAGGCTCCTAGAAAGGCTCTGGAGCCTGGGGAGGGCAAAAAATGGGCCTACCGGGCCCACCATACCATTGTGTGTCAAAAACGGGGGGAGAGCGGGGGGTCATGCATGCATGCGTGGGGGGATGGGGCGCATTGAATTATGGATGTGGACACATGCGCATGCAATCTCCCCCCCCACTACCCCCACTTTTGGCATGCGATGGCAAAAAGGATAGCCATCACTGATTTAGATTCTAGATCTAGATCCCAACTTGGGGGCCTATGTATCAAGTGTGATACTATTTTCCCCTGAAAGACCTTACATGTTAGCTGTCCTCCTTTTGAGTAAAAGAAAGAGAAAATGGCTTTCATTCATCTCTTGGCCTCTATTCTTGTGGATACTATGTCTGTTTTGTCATAGTATTTTGGTGAATGAACACTTCCTTTTGTTCACTTTAGTGTGCCATACAGTTGTAGTCTTGACCATGGATAAAGAAGACTCAGATTCCCTCTCATTCATAAATTAATTTAACGCCAGTTAAATTTTCTCATGGTTTAACTTACCTTCTAGATTGCTTGTAAGAAAAATATGAGTACAAACAGGGCACTCACGTATGTATACCACAAGAGCACTTTGGAAGAAAGTTAATTTAAAGAATCAGTACACAAATTTTAAAAAATGTTTACCTAACAAAGTAATTGGGATGATGCATATAAATGGGCTGAATAATAATAATATCAATAACAACAATAATCATTTTAAAAATAGCTTTGTTCTTGAAATCTTCGAGACAGCCTTCTACCGCATAACTCCCAACAACCGGTAAGATCCCACAGAGTTGGTCTCCTCCAGGTCTCATCAGCTAAATAATGCCAGCTGGCGGGCCCACGAGGGAGGGCCTTCTCTGTGGCTGCCCCAGCACTCTGGAACCAGTTATATCCTGAGGTCCGGACCATCTCCACCCTATTGGCCTTCCGAAAAGCGGTGAAGATCTGGCTTTTCCGGTAGGCCTGCGGCCGTTGATCTCACTCTTGCGATCCAGCAAGATCCAGCCATGAATGGTGTGAATGAGTTTTAATGTTTTTAACGTTTTTAATTCTTAAATGTTTTTTATAATGATTTTAAATGCATTGTGAGCCGCCCTGAGTCTTCGGAGAGGGGCGGCATACAAGTTGAATTAATAAATAATAATAAATAAATGTAAACAGGTGTAGCTTCTTGGTTTTTGAGTAGTGGTTAAGGTACCAGCCTAGAAAGCAGGAGACTGAGCTCAAGTCCCACCTTAGTCATGAAAGCTGGCTGCGTGACTTTGGGCAAGTCACTTTCTTTCACCCCAACCCACCTTCTCAGGGTTGTTGTTGTGAGGAAATAGGGGGAGGAGGAAGATATGTTGGATATGCTTTGAATTATTTGCAAAAATAATAAAGAAAGAATATGAATGAATAAATTATTAATGAATTATTAATGAATTAATTAATAATAAGTAAATTTCCACATTACTGAAAGCATTGTCACAAACAGGAGGGCAAATTATGCCATGCTTCAGTCTTATTTTTTATTTAAACAAATTTACATAGCTATTCAGCTATACATTATGTTATTGCCCAAATGGCATTCACGTTATAATATGACTGACATAAAAGACATAATTCAATATAAGGATATTTACAGTATCATTTCTATTACCAGATCCTTGTAGCTGGAATGAAGGGTTAATGTGTTTGTTTTTTTAAAATGTACATGCTTTATTACACTGTTGTTTTATTTTTATTTATTTATTTATTTATTATTTATTTTTTTAATTTTATTAGATTTATATACCGCCCTTCTCCCCGAGGGGACTCAGGGCGGTGAACAGCCATAAATAAAAAACATATATACAAAATTTAAAAGCCAAATAAAACCAAATTAAACATGGCCCCAATATTTAAAATCCCAATTTACAATATTAAAACCCCAAATTAAAATATTTACAATTTGAAATTTCCAAATTATTTTACAAAAGAAGGGGAAAAGGGAAGAATTAGGCCAGGCCCGCCTGGTGGAACAGGAAAGTTTTTAACTCACGGCGGAAGGCACGAAGATCCAGGATCCTCCATAACTCTGGGGGGAGCTCGTTCCAGATAGTGGGTGCCCCCACAGAGAAGGCTCTCCCCCTGGGGGCCACCAGCTGACATTGTTTGGCCGACGGCACCCGGAGGAGCCCCTCTCTATGGGAACGTACTGGTTGGTGGGAGGCTATTGGTGGTAGTAGGCAGTCCCGTAAGTACCCGGGTCCTAAGCCATGGAGCGCTTTAAAGGTGGTAACCAACACCTTGAAGCGCACCCGGAAGACCACCGGGAGCCAGTGCAGCTTGCGCAGGAGAGGAGTAACATGGGAGCGCCACGTCGCTCCCATCACCACCCGTGCGGCCGCACTCTGCACCAGTTGGAGCCTCCGGGTGCTCCTCAAGGGGAGCCCCATGTAGAGAGCATTACAATAGTCCAGGCGAGAGGTTTTCGGACATACTTTTTGCTAATACACCACATAAAAAAGATATTCCAAAACTGCTATGGAAAAACTACTCAGAAACTAAATGAAATTAACTTGATTAGGAAGTTATTTCTCTGGAATTAATTTATATAGATTGATAGTTATAACTGTAAGTGAAAAAGTCTTGCCAACTCATCTAGAAACATGGAAGTAGTCAGAGGTGGGATTCACTTACCTTCCCTACTGGTTCGCAAATGGGAGCTTTGCTCCCATGTGCCTCCGCTGCGCATGCACATGGCCTCCTGCGCATGCGCAATGCTCGCGCATTACATCTGGACAGGTGGGCAGAGCCTCCCACAGTCACCGCTACAAGTTTGCCCAATCCAGAGAGAACCGGCTGAATTCCACCACTGGAAGTAGTGCATAACAATAACTAAAGTACTCAAGTGCAGCAGTAGATGAGGTGCTATTTCACATTATTTCTTTTCATACTTAATTCAATCAGAATAGAGATGGAAGGGACCTTAGAGGTCTTCTAGTCCAACCCTTTGCTCAAGCAAGAGCCCCTATACAATTTCAGATATGTGGTTGTCCAGTCTTTTCTTAAAAACCTCCAGTGATGAAGCACCCACAACATCTGAAGGCAATCTGTCCCATTGGTTAATTGTTCTTACTGTTAGGAAGTTTCTCCTTAATTCCAGGTTGCTTCTCTCTTTGATCAGTTTCCAACCATTATTTCTTGTCCTGCCCTCTGGTGCTTTGGAGAATAATTTGACCCTCTCTTCTTTATGGCAGCCACTGAAATACTGCTATCATGTCACCCGTATTTCTGCTGCTCGTTCACTAGGACTCCAAAGTCCCTCTCACAGTTATTATTTTTGAGCCAGGTGTCACCTAATCTGTACTCATACCTTTGATTTTTCCTGCCTAAATGTAAAGCTTTGTTTTTCTTCACATTAAAATTCATTTTGTTGGATAGGACCCATTGTTCAAGTTTGTCAAAATCTTTTTGGATCCTGAGTTTCTCTTCTGGGGCGTTGGCTATTCCTGCCAGTTTAGTATCATCTGCAAATTTGATGAGTTCCCCATCTATTCTCTCATCTAAGTCATTTATAAAGATATTGAATAGAAGAGAAGAGAAGAGAACAGAACAGAACAGAATTCTTTATTGGCCAAGCGTGATTGGACACACAAGGACTTTGTCTTGGTGCATACTCTCTCGGTGTACATAAAAGAAAAGATACATTCGTCAAGAATCATAAGGTACAACACTTAATGATAGTCATAGGGAAACAGTCAATATAAATCTTAAAGATACCAGCAACAAGGGTACAATCATACAGTCATAAGTGGGAGGAAATGGGTGATAGGAATGATGAGAAGATTAATAGTAATAGACTTAGTAACTAGTTCGACAGTGTTGAGGGAATTATTTGTTTAGCAGAGTGATGGCATTCAGGAGAAAACTGTTCTTGTGTCTAATGGTTCTGGTGTGCCGTGCTCTATAGTGTTGTTTTGAGGGTAGGAGTTGAAACAGTTTATGTCCAGGATGCGAGGGGTTGGAAATATTTTCACAGCACTCTTTTCGACTTGTGCAGTATACAGGTCTTCAATGGAAGGCAGGTTGGTAGTAATTGTTTTTTCTGCAGTTCTAATTATCCTCTGAAATCTGTGTCTGTCTTGTTGGGTTGCAGAACCAAACCAGACAGTTATAGAGGTGCAGATGACAGACTCAATAATTCCTTTGTAGAACTGGATCAGCAGCTCCTTGGGCAGTTTGAGCTTTCTGAGTTGGCGCAGAGAGAACATTCTTCATTGTGCTTTTTTGATGACGTTTTTGATGTTGGGCGTCTATTTTAGGTCGTGAGATATGGTAGAACCTAGAAATTTGAAGGTCTCTACTGTTGATACTGGGCCTAAAATGGAGCCTTGTTGTACCCCCACTGCTTACTTCTCTCTATGTGAATGTAGTACCATTAAGGACTACTCGTTGAGTACAAGTTGTCAGCCAGCTACAAATCCATCTGGTGATATTGTCTATTCTACATTTTTCTAGCTTTCCAAGTAATAGGTTGTGATCTACTTTGTTGAATGCCTTGCTGAAGGCTAAGTATAATATGTCCACAGCATTTTGCTGGTCTATCAATTTAGTAACTTTGTCAAAGAATGAAATAAGTTTGGTTTAACATGATCTGTTTTTAACATACCCATGCTGGCCAGTACTTATGACTTTGTTTCAAGATGTTCACAGTTCTATTTTTTCCAGTATCTTCCCAGTATTGATATTAAGAGGATTGGTCTGTAGTTTCCTGTGCCTGTTGTTGTTTTTTTTTCCTTTTTGAAGATGGGAACCATACCAGCTCTTTTCCAATCTTCTGGTAGTTCCTCGGTGCTCCAAGTTTTTTTGAAAGATATGGTACAATGATTCTGAGATAAATAAGCCAGCTCCTTCAGAACTCTGGGATATAATCCATCAGGTCCAGGTCATATATATTCATCAAAGTCAGACAGGTGTTCTCTTACCATTTTCTTCCTGATTTTAATTTTTATTTCTAGTCTGTCTTTCACAGTTATATTTTTGGTAGGTTGGGCTTTAGTTTCTTTTTGTATGAGAATAAATAAGTTTGACAGAAAAATCAGGCATCTAGTGAGATGAATTTATTTTTAAATAGTTTGAAATCCTATGAGGAAAGAGAATGATTTCATGGTTGTAATGTTTAAAATAACAATTAATTATTGGTATTTCTATATTATTGCAGTTAATGAACTATTGATTATTGAAATGCCATACATATTCGGCAAAGAAAACTAAAATATGCAGTAATAAACAAAAGAACATTATATTGTATATCAATAAAAACAAACTGAATTAAATAGATGCCAAAGTTTTGTTTAATGAAGTTGAATAAAAATGGATTCTACATATAAGACATAAAAAAGAAAATATTAATGAAATATTTCAGAAGTAAGAAAATTTGCAACAATAAACTTTTCACAATAAAATGAGAAAATAGTCCATCTGAGTACAAAATTATGGGGAGCTAACTGTACATTAGATTTTTTTAGTTCAGAAGTTGATTTGATGAAGAGCACAATTTTATCTCAGTTACTCATAATAATAACTAATTAAAATGTTACTTATCTAACAGTTTCTAGAATATGTGTATATTTGATGCAGTGGAACATCTGCCTGACAGCTGTTTCATATTTTAGTATGAAACTAGAGAGTGTGGGATTATTGTTTCTAGATGAGCATCAACTGGGTGGTCAACATGTCCAGCCGCCCACTATCTACCACAGAACACAGAAAGGCCTGAACTATAACACAGATGATGCTAATCAACTAGAATTCTTTGCAGCCTTAGAATGAGCATTTAAAACCACAGACCTTCCCACAGAGACCAAAGAAAGCATCAAATGAACTATCATATCACAAACCAGAAGAAGTCAAGAACAAAACCAACTCAAAACAGAGGAGAGAGTAGCTGTTAAAAACTCAAAGAAGTACCAAACTATCATCAACCTATCAGCAGACAAAGTTCTAACCACTGATTTCATGAACAGATCACAATTAAACAAAAAGTGAAAGAAGTATTAGAAGACAAAGAAACTTTCATCCCAGTGAACATCAATCCAATACAGAAACTCAACAAATCTCAGTTACTTTATCAAAAAAAAAAAGTAAAATCACCAAAGAAGACCAGTGACAGATTAAAGTAGTGGAGCCATCCTTCCATACTTCTATGGATGCCCCAAAACACATTAGCCAGACATACCTCTCTATTCAATTGTATCATTACTAGATACCTCAACCTATAACATCACTTAAAAAATTGACAATAAAGTTTGGACATTCAGGTCACTAAATATTCCATCAATTGACCACTGCAGTATCTCTAAGGAATAAAAGATGTGAAAATAGAAGATGAAATCATGGTCTCATTTGATGACACAGCACTTATATCCAGAGCCAGAATTAGCCAAAAAATCCATGACACTACTACTACACAGAAAACCTGACCTAGCCAAATATACCAGGATTGAAATACCCAGTATCATGGATCTTAATAACCTTTGCTTAGCCACCCCTTTTTCAGTTTGATGGAGAAATATATCAACAAATTAAAGGAACACCCATGGGATTACTGCTTTCAGAACTAATATGTAACCGAAATGTAACACCTACATCATTCCCATTCATGCAACCCATTCTGGCACATAGATAAAACCTTTATCATTTGGATTTGAACCAAAATTTACACAATTAAATAAATTATTGACAGGCCCGGAAGAAAAATTATTATCTAAAATATATAATTATTTATTAAATTTTGACTTAGAAGAAGAAATTGTAAAGGGAGCAATGATAGAATGGACAAAAAATATTGGGCACATCATTGAGTTAGAAGAATGGGAAAAAATATGGGGGGAAAACTGTACATTAACAAAATCCGTTACATATAAAGGAAACCAGTATAAAATGTTCTATTGGTGGCATTTAGCCCCAACAAGACTCGCAAAAATGTACCCCAACTTAAAACCTAATTGCTGGAAATGCAATCAAGTACAAGGCACCTACTTCCATGTATCGTGGCTTTGCCCAGAAGTTAAAAAATTCTGAATTAAAATACAAAAATGGCTAAAAGAAATTACACATTATAAAATAGAATTTAAACCTGAACTGTTTCTTCTGGGGATTATTAAAGAAAATTATTCTAAAAGGATAAAATATTTAATTATTCATATAACTACAGCAGCTAGAATTGTACTTGTGCAAGCTTGGAAAATGTCCACTATTCCAACAGACTGTGCAATAATCCGGAAAATTTTTGAATGTGCAGAAATGGACAAACTTACTTTAGAATTAAAGTAAGGAAGACTTGGAATATTACTTAACTTGGGATAATTGGTATCAATGGATAGAAATTAAAAATAAGGAATGTATAAAACAAAATAAGATATAAAATGTGATTAAATATGTCGATTAAGTAGGAATATGTGGGAATAGATGAAGAAAGTTAAGAATTAAGTATTGTCAGAAAGACATTGAATTGTATAATTATTACGGATGTATTTTTGTTATAGAGGTATTTTAACTTGTATTTTTGGATTTTAAGTGTTAATAAAGATTTTTCAAAAAAAAACTCTTTATCATAATAAAAAAAAGGATCAACTAGAGAACACATACAAAAACATCAATATATCCATTGGAATAAAATTCCCTATGGAAAAAGAAAACAAGAACACATACCGTTCCTGGATATTCTTTCCATCAGAAGCAATGATGGCAAATTAGAACATGTCAATCATAAAATTACCCACATCAACCAAATGTTCTACTACCAAAGGAATAACCCAACCTCCCACAAAAGAAACTATGTAAGAATACTATTTAGGTGAGCACAAAACTTCAGTAACTTTGAATATCAAAAAAAAAAAAAAAAAGAAAACAAATCATCTATACAACATTTTTCAACTAAATAATATCTATGCAACTTTTACAAAAAGTATCTGACCACTCAACCTACTATAGCACAACCAATGCTAACTGTGAAGAACCAAAAAGGAAACAAAAAGACCAAAACATCTCCTCACCAGCACTTAACACCCATATGAGCAGACATTAACATCAAGATTAATACTAGACCAACAATCAAAAATGAAACAATATCTCAAACAAGGAACTACCAATGCAGATAAATGAGCTAAATGGTACACAACATCCTAATTGGCGAACTACCAAGACCAATGCCACCAACACCAACATTTCAAGCCGCTAAAATATAAAATGAGAGCAAAGCCCATTCCCGTCTTGCACTGATAGTTACCTAATTTGGTAATGAAACATCTGCCAGAAAGCAACCAAGTTCAGAAAGCACCAAAGATTCCACAATTCATTTCTGTGCAGAATATTTACAAATATTCTCATCTATCCAAATAAGAGAGACTGTTGACACAGTATTTGGTATGAAAAAGGAGTGCATATTCAGCGTCCATTGTATCGTTATTTAATTTTATAGGGCTATGTAGTGATCCAGATCTGAAGAACAGATGAGCCTAATGTGTTCATGGAATCAGATCTTTAAAGAAATGGAAGCACATGCAATGTATATATCCAAGCAAGCTTGGAATTGCCTTTTCTGCTTCGAATCTGGATCATTGCCCAGCCTGAATACTTCTTGGTCTGTGGTAGTAATATTATTGAAGAGGCTCATCTTTTGCTTTTATGTATACAAAATGTACATCTGCCCATGTATATCTGGAACTAGTTAGTTGAATTATTTATAAAATCATTTACAATGTGGACATGGTCCAAAAAAGAAAGTATTTCTGCATTGCACAAAAAATAGCTGAATTTGTTATTTTATTAAAACTCAGTTCCAGCCCTGTTTGGCATTCAATACAAGAATGCAAATCAGCTGTTCAGGGATGCCATGAACTGAGAAAACCCAGATATGCATGTGGCTATTTAATTTTAATCACATTAAATATGTGAGTTTTGGGAAAATGTATGATCTGCCCTGTTAGTTACCCACTTTCTTTAAACTATACACTTGCTAATTCAGTTTTATGTTACCAGTAAAAAATTATGAAATAACTAATTGAGAAATTTCCTTCCAGTATCCTCTATGGGTAGTCCTTAACTTATGACCATTTGTTCAGCAGTTGTTATAATGTTGAACAAATGAACTTATGACCCTTGCCCAAAGTTCCAAGTATTGCAGTGCCTACACAGTCATTAGCAATATATGTAATAATGGTTTTCTATATTATTGGCTTTAAAATGTTTTTAAAATCATCCTCATCACACTGTTTTTATTTATTATTATGTTTTAGGTTCTGCACAATAAACTTATGATGGAGATGGAGCATCCAACAGCAGGGAAGATTACTGTTCCAGGTTGGCATATTTTGTTAAGATTGATATAACACTCACCACAATAAAACATTCTGCATGGGCTTCAATGAGATTCTGTGGCTGCGTTTGTACAATATATTAAACCATGAATCAATAAACTAATTGGTAATACTCTAGATTCATCAAGATTAAATTAGCATAATGAGTGAATGAAGCTGCTAGGTTTTTATTATATATGATTAAGCATATTGCATGAGTCCAATTTATATATGTAATTTTCAAAGCTAAAGATCTATCCAGCATTCAGATTTCAGAGACACTCAACAGACAGAGTGCACACAATACTGAGTGGCACTTAAAACTAGATTAATCCCATATTCTACAAAAAATCAGTTCCCCATCTTCAACATAGTTCACTTTAAAAGCAGTTAATCATGCCAATGTATTTTTGCTGGCTAACATAGGGGAAAGTGTTAAATCTGATGACAGCCCATAAAACAGCCCTGAAGGAAAAAGGAGAACAACTGCAACACTGTCTCCTAGTCCCAATTGCTTGACCTAGCCAGAAAAATACCATGATAGACTAGGATGAATGCTCCCCCAATTCCAGTTCCACTATAGATCACCAAGAAGCATGATTGATACTATACTCAAATTATAGACAGGTTGAAGTCTACCAGTATCATATATCTGGGAAATTTCACTCCAGTCCCTATATATGATAGTGTGTTGCATTCTGGTGCAGAGGCAATATTCTCATCTGCTTCCTATAGTTCAGTCTCACAAATAACTTCTCAGTACGTCTGCAAGCTGTAAGATCTTCTGAATGACAGGAGCCATCCATCTGGGATGACAGCTGATACTACATTTGAAACCTAGGTGCCACATCTCCAAAAGGAGTACTTATCCCTCAGGGCTCATTTAAATCTTGCTTATAATAGTCATCAAATTGTGTTAAGATCAGTTGTCATTTACTTCATCCAAAGATTACTTTAAAAAGAATGTAAACTAAGAAATGCAGACAGTAGTGGTGGATGAGAGTTCTTATCTAGATTGTTCCTACTATTCAGGGCCCAGATCTTCTAAATGAGAAAGACTTCAGGTAAAGAGGCCTTCTGTATGCTTTGGTTATTCTGAATGACACATGAAGGTAACATGGACAGTTTGAGTAGTTTGAAGGAGGACAATGCTTTATCAGAAGGAAAATATTCAAAGTAATTATATGATTTCTATAGCCTTTTTTTTCATGTGAATATGTGACATTCTCTATTTCCTGTCTCTGATTTATGGGAATATGAGGCAAGAGATCTTCAAATCCTACCTCTTGGCTTATGGAAAGTTCCAATAAATAAGGAAAAAATACTCTTTACTTGAAAAAAAACATTCATAAGCATAGGTTTGATGAAACGTTTATTTTTATTTTTATTTTTTTTTACAAATGTTTCTGTTATACCATCTATGAATGGCAGTCCTCAAATCACGTACCCTACAGTAGTTCCTTTGAAGTTAATTGCTTACCCTGGAGTCAGTTGAACTAATCGGGGAGGGGGGAAGCTATATATATTTGGACATCTGTGTTTGTTTTAGATTTACCTTGAGGCTTACATAAATTGTGGCCTTGTGTGTTTGTATGAAATGTTAAAATATGGCTGAATCAGAAGGACACTATTTCCGCCTTCCATAGGAAGAAGGGAAATCTCTTGAAAATAGTAATTTTGTTTATATATTGTATCTGTGTAAGATGACTTAGAGAGATATAGAAAAACAATGTGTAATGCAGAGCAGAAGTGAGGAAACAGTGAACTCTTATAATGTCTTACCTTCTACTAGCTTTAGTTCGATAATCAAGTTACATTACTAGCTTAAGCACAGAAAGAAGAGGAAAGCAGGAAGGAAAAAGAAAGAAAAGAAGACAGTGCTAGATTAACTACTGCTAAGAGGAATATGTTCCTCCCAGGAAGATATATTGACAGTCAGAAGTTCTGCTTTAAATCTTTTAAGGGAGGCGATGTACTATTCTTGTTCTTTAAATAGAATATGATTAATCAGAAATATGTTTGTAATTTTCTAATATCCAAGTTAGATGGATGCAACATGTTATAACTGGCTGCATTTGAAAACAATGATAGCTTTAATTACTTCAGAAGAAAACACCACTGATTCTGTGGAGCACAAAAAGAGCTCTGCTGGATCAACCCCACAAGCCAATTGAACAATGCATTCTGTATTTCATGGTGCCAATCAGATGATCTCTTGCCACTGGAGTTAGAGTGGACCAACTTTAAAGCAAAGAGTTCTGTCTATAGAAGGCTAATAATTGGATTAAGTCACTTGTTCCCATGGTGTATTTATTAAAAGCAGTTTCCAATTTTTATGTTATTTTTATAGTAATATTATTAGAAATTAGATTTTTAAAAATGTAATACAAACGAAAAGAAAAAAAATAGAAAGTGAAGAAAAGGGGGAAAAATAGAAAGATAGAAAAGAATGTAGTAAAGAAAAGTATTTAAAGAAATAACTTCACAATTTATCACAACAAATATAAACAATTTTAGCAACTTACCACCTTCTGTTGAAATACAACAACTGGCTTTAGCATTCTCCCCACAGCAATATTGGAGAGGAAATATAAGAAAATTAGTAAACAATGTCACTGAGAGGCAGATCTAGTAGAAATTACAGTTTTGTTATTCTGCCAATTTTAGAGAGACTCTTAGTGCAGTTGATTTCCCATTTCCTTTCTGTATTCCTGGGGTATTCTGACTTATTTTACTTTGATTACTTATTAGACCACAAGCATAATTCAGTAACCTTAAATGTTGCTTGGTTTTGTTACACTACGTGTAAACTCAGCTGTCTATGAGCTGTAATTAACAATGGTTATCTTACTGTAGTTTTTTTTTGTTTTGTTCTATGGCTGTCGTAAATTTCCCACTCTCCCCCTACTCCTTTCTATAGCAGCAAATATTTAAGGCATTCTGGCTATAATTTAGGAAGTGGATATATAGCCATCAGGACAAGTAAGTCCTGACATCTAGTCCTGTTTGAATTTGCCCATTTCTCTTTTAAAATCAACCTAAATTGGTGGTTGTCATCAGATCTGATGAGAACAGTCTGTGTAAGGAAGGGTTTTTTTAATTGATTCTGAACATCTCTACAATAAAAAATCTCAGATTTTAACATTGTAGGAATGGGAGAAAATTGAACAGACTGTGGAATTTTACATTCTTCTCATGTCTTTTCTTACTCTTCTTCACTTTAAGTAAAAAAGCCCAAACTTTATAGTTGCTCTTTGTAGAGGAACATCTCAAATCCTGTCATCATTTTATTTCTCCTTTCGTCTCCTTTCAGTTTTTCAGTTTTTTTATGTGTGGCCATCAGAAATGTATGCAGTATTCCAAGAATTATATATAAAATCATTAAGATTGGCAGTTTTATTTTTAATTCCAGATGATTCCAAGCATAGATTTCCCCCTTTTTATAGCACATTATGATGACATTTTTTGTTTAACTGTACCCCAGAGCTTTTAGCTTTGATCCTATTAATATCTAAGCAACATTTGGGTTCTTAGAACAACATGTGTCACTTTGCATTTCCTTACATTGAATTATATTTGCAATCTCAGGGCCTATTTATTTTTGTCAACCTTGAAGTCTTTTTTTTTAATTTATCTTTTATTGAGTCCCTATATTTTTTTTATGCCAAAGTTCCTTTTTCTTTTCTTTGTTTGGAAAAGATTTCAGTTTTTAAAGAAACACTTCTTGATTGGAGTAGCTTCTCTGACCTGGTTTATTAACTATTCAAGGGTCCTCTTGGTAGTACCTTTTTTGATCTATACATTCCATCTAAGCTTTTATTATAAGTAATTCTCAACCTACAACTATTTGTTTAACAACCATTTGGAGTTCTGACAGCCTCGAAAAGAGTTGTAAAATATTGTGCTGCCCAACCTCCAATCATATGACTAATTTTAGGCCTCTGGCAACCAGCTCACATTTATGACTGTTTGCAACATGCTGTGATCATACCAGCTTTGCCAGTTTCCAGCATTTTTATCAGTTTGCAGGCAAAAACACTGGAAAATGGTTTCACACTTATGATCTCATGATTCGTGTAACATTTAAGCAAATACTTTAAAATGGTTGTAAGATTGTGTTCAGTGACATGGTGGCTTGACTTACGACCATCACAACGTACAGCCAATATTCTGTGTTCAGTTGTGGTCATAAGAACTATCTGTATCTTAATTTCATAAACATCAAGCATTTACCACTAGTTGCTCTATTTTAATCTTCTTTTCATCAGTCTTCATTTGGGGGGGGGGGATTTGCTCCTTTGAAGTCAAGCATGCAGAAATACAGCATTAATGCAAAATTAGGGAATGCAATTTATTTATTGTTTGAAACAATATGACCTGTTTGAAACATATTTCACTAATGCTAACATTTCTTTGCTGGCTTCTATTGTGTTTACAGATAAAAATATTGATGCTAACTTGTAAAGCCTTAAACATTTCATACTGGGGATTTTGAAGGACAAGTTGCTTCCTATAACTATGAAAAGTCTTTTTCCAATCAACCTTGATTTATAAATCACTATTGGAAATAGTGGTGGAATCCAAGTATGGCAGACTTTTCTTAGTGACATTAATCCTATTTCTACTCTAGAAGAAAAAGTATTTTATATGTAGGTTTTAATGCTATTTTAATTTTTTCCCAATGGAGTCACATGCAAAACAGTGTGTAAACTGAACACTGCAGTTCTATCCACAGTCCTCTAGGAAAATAATCTCAATACATTATTAGAAAATTGTTTCTGATAAAATGAGCATAGGGTCATTTCTGTGCAATCTTTTATTGCCACTTCTTAAAATTGCCATTTTAATTACATAAAAATGAGAAACAAACTAAGACATAAAGTTCAATTCTTTTTGACAAAAACATTGGACAGAAATAACCTGCAGATGGCAAAAGAAAAAGTACATGAAGTTTTCAGGTTTTATACTACTCACAGTCTATCTTTGTGAAAGAAGATACTCCTTAAGAGACAAGGTTAACAGCAAAGAAAAGAAAAGGATAAAAATATTCCCTTTTATTTATTGCTGTCAATAGAGGTGGAGAGTTCTGGCAACCAATGGAATTTTTGACACAGGTAATATCCATTTGTATACAAACTTTAGCAAGTTTAAGTTTTATTAAATTTTATTAAAATGTATAATCTATGAGAGTACAATATAATTAAAATAAACCATTTTATTCTCTGAAAATGTACATATAATATGTGCTTTTACAAAATCCTTCCTATACTGAAGCAGAAAGTCAAAGGTTTTAGTTGGAGAATGAGACAAGAGAAATAGAAACATTTTCTTTTCTGGCCAAGAATGGATGGATAAGCATAGATACCATATACCGTAAGCAAAGCCATGTGAGGTATATGTGTTTGTCACGAATGGTTGCTATATTTCATGTTGTGCTATCCATAATTCTTATGTGAAACTCATGACCATAACTCTATTAAATCTGGAAATACTTTACATTATTAATGAAAAGTATTATTAATATCAGTTGGATCAAGACTCACTTCATTAAAGAAAGTGTTCTATTAGCCCAAAGAAGGTATATGATGGGATTTTTCTTTTTCAGGCAGGGGATTATTTTGTCTGTCTGAAATCAATTCATTGTTCTACCATTAGGAAAACTGAAGATTTACTATTTTTTTTAATATGAATAGATAGGAGGACGACTCTAGGGACCAGTTTATATTTTTTAAAAGAGTAATTTACCAGAGTAACAAGGTATGTTTGGAATCAAGCCAAACTAGAGTGCCAAATTCCTGTGTTTTCAATAAGCCTCATTTGCTCACATTTTCTGCCTAACGATCCTTTTGAAATATCGATTGGTGTTCAGAGCTATAACAAGGTGAAGCATCGCTACAATTGAAATGTTGTCTATTACAATTTGTTTTATAGGAAGGATCCCTGAAGAAAAAAGCAAGAAAATAGGCAACAATAACCTCAGATGTTGTTTTTTTTACTCATTTTTGCCATCATGGATTATTACCAACACATAGGAAGAACTCTAGAAGTTTATTGATATATATTTAATGAATTGTTTTTTATAATGTTCTCTATTGCTTGCAAATTGCTTTGGGAGCATTATTTCCTTAAAAGGTAGAATACAGCATATGTACTTAAACTAAATAAATAATGAATAAATAAAAGAGTAGAAATCTTCAAGCAATTAGAAATCATACAAACTAAAAAACTTCAGAAATATCCTTGGTATACTTTACTTAAGAGCAGGAACTTCTGTTTGTAATTGGGACTTCTCATCAGTCTTCTGGTTATGATTGATGAGATCCAAAAGGAATTCTGAAAGACAAGGATGAAAGGAAGCAATTTCCTACAACTTTTTCTAGTGCTCAGAAAGGAATAAACTTTCATGCCAGTTGGAATAATAATAAAAATATTTGTGAGGGGGGAAAGCAGAGACAAGGGGAATCCATTACTATTGCTGTCATTTTGTGATGTGAACTATCCTTATCACTCTTGAAGCACAATATACATGCTTCCTTTTTTCTCAAATAAGAAATATATACATTGGAATTAATTATGACACATAGACAGTCCTTAATAACTTGGGTAAATAAAGAGCCCTCTCTGAGACAGATGAATGATTAAAAATATGAAATATAAATAAATAACATTATTGCTAAAGTGTGAGATGTGTAACTGTATAAATTGAACAAATGAATGAAAGATAAAGAGATAAAGAACTGCTTAGTTATTGCTAAACATATTGCAGTTGGGGTAGAGAAGAATAATTTGAGATCTGCCATTCCCCTCTTGAAATACAAGAAATATATATAATACTTGGTCTCTTCAAAAACATTTTTTTAAAAAACTGAAACCATTGTTTATTCCCCATTTACATTCATCCTAAGAATTATGTATGCAGATTTCCAGATACAGTGATTCCTTCTCTCAGATATACAGGTGAAACTCAAAAAATTAGAATATCGTGCAAAAGTTCATTTATTTCAGTAATGCAACTTAAAGGTGAAACTAATATATGAGATAGACTCATTACATGCAAAGTGAGATAGTTCAAGCCTTGATTTGTCATAATTTTGATGATTATGGCTTACAGCTCATGAAAACCCCAAATTCACAATCTCAAAAAAATAGAATATTGTGAAAAGGTTCACTATTCTAGGCTCAAAGTGTCCCACTCTAGTCAGCTAATTAAGCCATAACACCTGCAAAGGGTTCTTGAGACTTTAAATGGTCTCTCACTCTGGTTCAGTAGGTATCACAATCATGGGAAAGACTGCTGACCTGACAGTTGTGCAGAAAACCATCATTGACACCCTCTGTAAGGAGGGAAAGCCTCAAAAGGTAATTGCAAAAGAAGTTGGATGTTCCCAAAGTGCTGTATCAAAGCACATTAATAGAAAGTTATGTGGAATGGAAAAGTGTGGAAGAAAAAGGTGCACAAGCAGCAGGGATGATCGCAGCCTGGAGAGGATTGTCAGGAAAAGGCCATTCAAAAGTATTGGGGACTTTCACAAGGAGTGGACTGAGGCTGGAGTCAGTGCATCAAGAGCCACCACACATAGACGGATCCTGGACATTTATTTATTTTATTTATTTTCTTAGATTTCTATGCCACCCTTCTCCCGTAGGACTTGGGGCGGCTCACAGAATAAAAAATATATAACAATAAATAGAACTAACTTCAAATGTCTTATTTCTCTTGTCAAGCCACTCCTGAACAACAAACAACGTCAGAAGTGTCTTACCTGGGCTAAAGACAAAAAGAACTGGTCTGTTACTCAGTAGTCCAAAGTCCTCTTTTCTGATGAGAGCAACTTTTGCATCTCATTTGGAAACCAAGGACCCAGAGTCTGGAGGAAGAATGGAGAGGCACATACTGCAAGATGCTTGAAATCCAGTGTGAAGTTTCCACAGTCTGTGTTGAATTGGGGAGCCATGTCATCTGCTGGTGTGCTTCATTAAGTCCAGGGTCAACGCAGCCATCTACCAGGAGATTTTGGAGCACTTCATGCTTCCGTCCGCAGACGAGCTTTATGGGGATGCTGACTTCATTTTCCAGCAGGATTTGGCACCTCCCCACACTGCCAAAAGTACCAAAAAATCAATGACCATGGGATTACTATGATTGATTGGCCAGCAAACTCGCCTGACCTGAACCCCATAGAGAATCTATGGGGCATTGCCAAGAGAAAGATGAGAGACATGAGACCGAACAATGAAGAAGAGCTGAAGGCCACTATTGAAGCATCCTGGTCTTCCATAACACTTCAACAGTGCCACAGGCTGATAGCATCCATGCCATGCCTTATTATTATTATTATTATTATTATTATTATTATTATTATTATTTGTATACCGCCCTTCTCCCAAATGGGACTCAGGGCGGTGAATAGCCAGAATTAAAAATACATACAAATACAAAAGTTAAGATAATTAAAAAATACATTAAATCAATCAGCCTCCCAATTTAAAACCCCAAATCTTATAAAGTTAAAATCCCATTAAAAAACTATTTAGGCTAGGCCAGCTTTATGGAATAAATATGTCTTCAGGGGCTTACGGAAGGTCCGGAGGTCCAGGATCAGTCATATTCCAGGAGGTAGCTCATTCCACAGGGCAGGTGCCCCCACTGAGAAGGCTCTTCCCCTGGGGGCCGCCAGCCGACATTGCTTGACGACGGCACCCTGAGGAGGCCCTCTCTGTGAGAGCGTATTGGCCGGTGGGAGGTTATCGGTAGCAGCAGGCGGTCTCGTAGATACCCTGGCCCTAAGCCATGGAGCTCTTTGAAGGTGAGAACCAATACCTTCAAGTGCACCCGGAAGACCAACGGGAGCCAATGCAGCTCGCGCAGGAGGGGTGTTACATGGGAGTGCCACGTCACTCCCATAATCACCCGTACGGCCGCATTCTGAACCAGTTGGATCCTCCGGGTGCTCTCCAAGGGGAGCCCCATGTAGAGAGCGTTGCAGTAGTCCAGGCGAGATGTGATGAGGGCGTGGGTAACCGTACATAAGGAGTCCCAATCCAGAAAGGGGCGCAACTGGCGTATCAGGTGAACCTGATAAAAAGCCCTCCTGGCCACGGCCATCATATGCTCTTCTAAAGACAGCCGTGTGTCCAGGAGGACACCCAAGTTGCAAGCCCCCTCTGTGGGGGTCAGTGACTCGCCCCCAATAGCCAGCAATGGCACTAGCTGGCTATATCAGGATGCTGGTATCCACAGCCACTCGGTCTTGGAAGGGTTGAGTCGAAGCCTGTTCCTCCCCATCCAGACCCGCACGGCCTCCAGACACTGGGACATCACTTCGAGGGCATCATTGGGGTGGTCTGGGGTGGAGATGTACAGCTGAGTGTCATCAGTGTACAGATGACATCGCATCCCAAAACCACGGATGACCTCACCCAGCGGCTTCACATAAATGTTGAACAGGAGCGGCGAGAGGACCGACCCTTGCAGCACCCTGCAAGCAAGGCGTCTCGAGGTCAACCTCTGCCCCCCTGCCAACACAGAATGCGACTGGTCAGAGAGATAGGAGGAGAACCACCACAACACGGTGCCTCCCACTCCTAACCCCCCCAACTGGCGCAGCATGATACCATGGTCGATGGTATCAAAAGCCACTGAGAGATCTAACAGGACCAGAACAGAGGAGCAACCCTTGTCCCGGGCCCTCCAGAGATCATCAACCAATGCGACTAATGCCATCTCCATGCTGTACCCAGGCCTGAAGCCAGACTGGCATGGATCTAGATAGACGGTTTCATCCAGGTACTGTGGAAGCTGTCGCGCAACCACACTCTCCACAACCTTGCAATAAAGCGAAGGTTGGAGACCAGACGGTAGTTTGCCAAAACAGCCGGGTCCAGAGAAGGCTTCTTGAGGAGGGGCCTCACCACTGCCTCTTTCAATGCGGGAGGCAAGAACCCCTCCCTCAGAGAAGCATTTATAATCCTTTGGAGCCAGCCTCGTGTTACCTCCCAGGTGGCCAGTACCAACCAGGAGGGACACGGGTCCAGTAAACATGTGGTTGCATTTAGCCTTCCCAAGATCCTGTCCATGTCCTCAGGAGTCACAGGGTCAAACTCGTCCTAGATAACATTCTCAAGAATGGCCTCAGTCACCCCACCCGGATCTACCCAGTCAGAGTCCAAGCCTTCCCGAATCTGAGCGATTTTATCGTGCAGATACTGTGCAAAATCCTCAGCCTGCCCTTGCAAGGGGTCCTCCCGTGCTCCCTGATGTAGGTGGGAGCGGGTCATCCTAAACAAGGTGGCTGGGCGGTTATCTGCCGATGCAATAAGAGCGGAAAAGTAGCTACACTTTGCCGCTTTTATCGCCACTAAATAGGCCTTAATATGAGACCTAACTAGTGTTCGGTCGGATTCGGAGCGACTAGCCCTCCAACCACTCTCTAGGCGTCTTTTCTGGTGCTTCATCTCCCTCAGCTCCTCGGAGAACCAAGGAGCCGGGCAGGTTCGGCGCCGAGTCAGAGGCCACAAAGGCACGACTCAGTCCAGAGCACCGGCGGCTGTCCTATCCCAGGCGGCCACCAGGTTTCAGCCGAGTCGTGAGCCAGAGTTTCAGGAATTGGCCCAAGCTCCCTCTGGAACCTATCAGGATCCATCAGTCGCCTGGGGCGGAACCACCTGGTCGGTTCCGCCTCCTTGCGGTGGGGTGCAGCAGTCAAAAAGTCCAGCCTCAGGAGAGAATGGTCCGACCATGACAGAGGTTCAATAACTATATCCCCTATATCCAGACCACTCAGCCACTGCCCAGAGACAAAAACCAAGTCCAGAGTGTGTCCTCCCTTCCTAAGGCCATGAATTAGTTGTGTCAAGTCCATGGCTGTCATGGAAGCCATAAACTCCCGAGCCATCCCAGACGCCTCACCGGCGGACGGCAAGTTGAAATCCCCCATGACCAGAAGTCTGGGGGTATCAACTGCCACCCCAGCAATAACGTTGAGAAGCTCAGGCAGGGCCACTGTCACGTGGCAGGGAGCCAGGTACATGATCAGCAGGCCCACCTGCATCCCATGGCCCCACTTCACCAGGAGAGACTCACCAGGAGAGACTCACATCCGGCTATTGAGGTACAGTGGCCTCCCTCGGACCAAGACTTTCCTTTATAATGACCGCCACCCCCCCACCCCTGCCCTGGGCCCTTGGCTGATGGAATGCACGGAAACCTGTTGGGCACATCTCTACGAAGGGAAACCCCCCCTCTTGGCCCCTTGGTCTCTGTAATACCCGCCAGGTCCGCACCCCCTCCTGAATTAGCTCGCAAATGAGGGGGGGGGGCTTATTCACCATGGGCCTGGCATTGCACAACATCAGCCTAAGGCATGGGCTCTGTAACTCTGGACAGCCTGGGGAACAAGAAGAGTCATGGGGGCCGAGGCATGCCACCGCTTGGAGATAGCGGGTGCGTGCCCCCACCACATGATATGGCCCCCTGCTCCTGCCATGTCTGCCCCTCCCAACCACGGTCCTGATAGAATCGCCCTCCTCCCTATCAGCCCTGAGCTCCTCCACACCCTGCTCCCTGCCTTCTGTACCATGCCCCTGTGACGAGCCTGACCTATATCCCTCCCTCCCCACCCCCTGCCCCAAACCCCTTTAAAAATTATAGAAAGACAATTTTTAAAAACCCCGCAGTCCCCTCTTTGTGGCATGCCACCTCTCGGGGTTTCAAAACCCATCATCGAGTTAGGCCCTCGATAAAGTGGAGGGCCAAGCCTGTGAGAGGGGGGAGTCTCGCAGACCAAGAAGCTCCACTGCTGAATACATCTTGACCACAGCAGATGGGAGCTACCATGTCCTAGGGGTCCATATAAAAGATCCAGGGGAGAAACATAATGGGAGTCTCAACAGGACCAGGTCCTCTGTCCCCTCACAACAGAGGACAAAAGTCAAGTTCCAGGTCAACCACAATCCAAGGGGGGGGGAATGGATCCAACCCTCTCATGGTGGTCCAGTCAGCTGGTCAGCCCCCTCTTGTGGTGGGATAGCAGCAATGAACCAATGTCTCAATGCAGACAGCACAGCACCCAGGACTCAGGTCCAAAACCGCCCTCTCACGGCGGTTGGTCCGATGGTCAAGTCCCTTCTGCTGGCAGGTGCAGAAGATATAATATCATCAGGTTCAGCGCCCAGGGGGGCCTGCACTGAGGTAGTAATTGATGCAAAAGGGGCCCAAACCAAGTACTGAGTACATATGCATGCTTATACTTTTCAGAGGTCCGATATTGTTCTATGTACAATCTTTGTTTTATTCATTTCATGTAATATTCTAATTTTCTGAGATTGTGACTTTGGGGTTTTCATGAGCTGTAAGCCATAATCATCAAAATTATGACAAATCAAGGCTTGAAATATCTCGCTTTGCATGTAATGAGTATCTCATATATTAGTTTCACCTTTTAAGTTGCATTACTGAAATAAATGAACTTTTGCACGATATTCTAATTTTTCGAGTTTCACCTATATGTCAGATACTCCCTTGCATCACAGACACCCCTCTGTAATGACTCATCAGAATTCTGAGCCAGCTCACTATCACGCCCAAATCACATTGCTTCCCCCTTTTGTACTACTATTAACTATGCTTTCATCTTTAGTCTTCCTTTAGGATTGGTTCTTTTTGACTATGCATTTTTCCCCCTACATATTCTGCTGATGTATTCCCAGTTATTTCATTAGATTATCTTCCAGTTTTCTTAGTTAATGCCACTTTTATTTAGTGATGGCTCAGTGTTCATTTTCTAGGATATGTTCCATTGAGGGTGAAGGTTCAACCCCTGAGCTTGTCTGTTTGTTTCCGAAAGTTTCGTTACCAGGCTAGGTAATATCTTCAGGGCAGTTTAGAGGATGTCAGTGTTCTTCTGTTTATAAGGGCTTCAGATGTGGGTGTGTCAAGTGACCCTGTGATGGGTCAGGTGTGAGTCATCAGTGAATCTTGTGATGGGTCTTATGATAAGGAGGTTACATCAGGTCAGAGTCATTGAACTGCTGGTGAGTGTTGTATAGGTCGGTACTGTCTCTGGTTGGTTATGCGGTTGATTTGGATTCTGAGGGGTTCGTAGGCTCGTTGTAGGTCAATGTTTCTGTTGATAGAATTGCTTGTGGACTGCCAGTCATGAACGTGGCGGGTGGTAGTGTTGCCAATGATTTTTGTGTTCCTCCAGGCGAATATGTTCCATTGTCTAAAAAACTAGTATTTACATAAAATGTCAGCACATACTCTTTAGCTAGTACATTCTCTCCGCAAAATCAATTCATAGTAATTGATGTTAGAACGAACCCTGTATTATACAGAATGCTTGACAAAATAGGAGGAAATCCTTGCTGAAATGCTAACATGAAATCTACAAATATTAAATAAAATCACCAGCGTGGTTTTTATTTTATTCTTTTTATTAACTCCTTTTATTTGTTAATTGAAATGGATCCACATGTTTAAAAAAACAATAGGGCAACAGTGTTGAAACTTCGTGCACCATCAACCTCTGCCTTTAAGCTTGTAATAATAATAATAATTATTTTAAAAAAAGATGATGCAAAAGAAAAAAGGATGGAAAAATAAAGACATGAAACTTCTTATTGTTATACAGTCCCTATATATCCCTTATTGATGGAAACAGGCTCCTGACTATTCAGATGTATAGTTCAGCATGCCTCCTGGGAAGAATCTAGTGAAGTTTCTAAGATGGCATTAATGTAATTGGCAATATGTACTCTTATGTAGTGAGGCATTGATTCCTGGAATCTACTAGCTTCATTTTACTTTAACTGTCACTATTATGGGGAAAGAATTTCTAATCCATAAATGAGAATTTAAGAACTGTCAAACGATGTGATCAAACAAAACATCATACAAAAATCTACATTGGATATGCAGGCCCAAAGACGTATAATCAGATGTTTATGCTTATCACATAAATGACAGAACATAGCCTGGTTGAGGAGCTTCATTAGGTCAGGGAAATGGTTAGTGATAGAATGTCAATGGCTACTATGTTCATTTGAACAAATTCAGGAAGATGTTGTTTCCATAGATCAAGCTAATATAACAGGTAAGCAACCTGTGCCTGCTTTTTCAGATGTTATGCTGAAATTTGTTTCAACTTTACTGCTTATGGCACCCTGGATTCTTATCATTATTACCATTACTTCATTTGTCTTTTTTAGTCATCAGTGCTGTCTGCTTTTAACAAAGCTGATTTAAATTCTAAGGAATTCAATACCTTTTTAGGAACTCATTAGAAATTATATAGTGACACTTTTAGAGCAACTTGTTCAGCCCAAAACTGGGAGGAAGGAGAGACAGAAAGGACAATTTTAATACATGTGAGTTATTTATTTTATTTAGCATATAGCATCTACAGAGGTCATGCAATCACTGATATACACTACTAATAAAACACATTCCTACAAATACAAATTTAAGTTTGAATAAAGCATCAACATATACATGTGTGAAAAGTGTGTGAAAAATATAACAGATGAGATAAAATATTAGGGTAAACCCATAGTAAAATCACCATAATATGCGACCATAGAGTTGCAATAGGATAGGTGTTATAGTTCAGTATCTACGAAAGCTAACTATCTAACTGCTTCTGTTGTGACTGTGATGACGTAATCCCAGGTGCCTTAAAATTTCCTGAGGATACATTTTCAAGCTCCAGTGCATCACCATCACATTTCTCATTTAAAGAGCTTTACCCTAGTTCTGGCATGGCCTGTCTTGATTCTGTTCAGGTGCCTCCATATTTTTCCAGAAGTGCTGCTCCGATAATCCATGCATGCGTTAATCTCTCATCTATTTGCTTGAGACTGAGTGTAATTTTTTTCAAATCCTTGACCACGCCTCCTATGCTCCGTTGTCTTCAGTCTTTTTCATTCAGTCTATTTGATGAGAACTGAGTGTTTCTCTCTGACAAATAGTTTGTCAGATTTCCATGCTTGATTATAAAAATTAGGCGTTCCTGGGGCTCCAGGCCATCTTCCACCGCCCAGAACTTCCTATTTGGCAGCGTTCCAGAGTTGTGTCCATGTCAAGGGCACCTCTGATGATTGCCTGTCTGCCAGTGTGTATGCTGGTTTCCCGGTCAGCCAGCACAACCACCACCACCATCGCAACTCTTTCCTTCCTTGGCGGCTCCAGTCACTGCCTGGGGTGCCAGTGCAAACCCCAATGACCAAGTGTGTTTCGCAGTGCTTGGAGGGCTTGTTTGGTCTTTGCACCATTAATTTGCTTATTTACAGCCACGGCGGCATGAGAGAGAGCTGTGGGAGGCTTGCGCTCACCATTTTTGAACTCTTTTGGCCACAGCTGTGCTTGTAGAGACCTGTTTTCTTCATTGGAGGATGATTATCCAGAGGATTTGGAATTTTCTGAGGACGAAGGGATGACGCCAGATAGACCAGCATTCTCGGGGCTTTTTCATCCCTTGGACTTTAAGTCCTTACTCCATAAAGCCAAGGTGGCCACCAACATTGGCGTTGTTAAGGACTTTATTGACCAATCTCAGGGTTCAGCTGACCCCCATGAGGATTTGATTAAGAAGGAGCAGGAATTCATTCCTTGCCCTAAACTTTTCTCTGAAGTCATTCAAAGACCATGGATTCAGCCTAGTTTGCTGACCGCTCCCAACAGACATGACAAATAACTTTATTGTTCCGCTCCTGAGCTTGAGGAGCTATTGCAGTTGCCCTCTGTAGATGCCCCGATAGCTAGCCTCACTTCTTCCACTGTTCTTTCCAGCGACATAGTGGAGGGACTCAAGTCCAAGGATAGAAGGCAGAACTGTCATTCAGGATAACACACCAAGCGGCCGCTTGGGCCATTAAGGCCGCAACATCGGCCTCTTTCTTTAACCGGGCATCTCTCATATAGCTTTGCCAATTGCAGGAGAAGCTTCTTCAGGGTGATATCGGACTGCATCAAACCATTAATAAACTGGTAGCTGCCACAGAATATTCTGCCAATGCATCTTTGGATGCAGGCAAATTTACACCTCATGCCATGGCTTCTACAATTACGTCTCGCTGACTCTTATGGCTGCGTAATTGGAGAGCTGATATGAAGTCAAAATGGAAACTGGCTTCGGTTCTGAATAAGGGCTCGGCTCTATTTGGTGAGGACTTGGAGCCCATTCTCATCGAGAACAAAGATAAAAGGAAAGTCCTGACTGCCATTATTTGCCTTAGTTGCAAAGGTAGCCCTTTCGGTCTGATGCCGGACTCAGTGGTCCTATTTCCAACGTCCTTACTTGCAAGGGTTTGACTGAACCCAGGATAGACAGTCCTTCCGGGATCGGAATAGATATCAGCCCCCAACAAAGAAACCATTCCGAGGGGATGGTTTCAGACCTTTTTGACATGGCAAGTGATACCCAACCACCCACCCACATTGGCGGTCGGCTCAAACTTTTCCACCACCAGTGGGTGACCTCCACAACAGATGCTTGGATTCTTCGGACGGTGGAGTTCGGTCTCACCTTAGAATTCTGTTCCAGCTTTCCAAACTGCTATCTGCAGTGTCCAGTTTCTCGTCAGCACATAAAGAGACAACTTATGGACAAAGAAATCCAGCATTTACTGGATATTCGGGCTATAGAGCTGGTACCAAGCAGCCAAGAAAGAACCGGCTTCTATGCCATCCTATTTCTGGTACACAAAAGTTCAGGGGGCTGGAGGGGGATCTTGAATCTCAAGCATCTCAATCAATTTATCTTGTACAGGCGATTCAAGATGTAATCCTTAAAGTCAATCCTGGGATGCATACGGGATGGGGAGCTTTTACAATCAGTGCACCTCAAGAATGCCTACCTACATGTTCCCATTCACCCGGCACATTGCAAATATCTCTGCTTTGTGTATGCCAATTGCCATTATCAGTAACAGGCCATGCCATTCGGCCTATCATCGGCCCCATGAACGTTCACCAAACTGGTAGTGGCAGTGACGGCAACTGTCCAGGTGGTTCTGATATGCATCCTTTGCTACCTGGATGACATTTTAATCCTGTCGTCTTCCCCATCACAGGCCACGATGGACAGAGCGATGATGATCCGAATTCTACAGACCCATGGGTTTATGATCAACCTGTCAAAGAGTCACCTGCAGCCTATCACCTGCATTCTCCCCCTAGGAGCAGTGATCGACTCCCTCAGCAGCTGTCATCCAACCACCAGCACAGCATCCAGGAATTGGTGAAGCAGATTGTTTCCCAAAGGACAGTTCCTTTACTTCTGTTGTCACAACTGCTATGGAAATGATTTCCTGCATAGCAATTGTGCCCTGGGCCCGCCGTCATGCTTGGCCACTAAAATGGTTCCTATTACCATTCCAGAGGACAGGGCAAAGCAACTCCAGGACCAAGGTGTAGTGTTGATTCGTGTTCGTCTGTCACTCACTTGGTGGACGTCGACCGCAATTCAACAAGGCTGTCTGTTCCAATAGCCCAATTGCATCACTTTAACATTGGATGCGAGTCTCTACGGCTGGGGTACACATCTTCAGTCACAGATGACCCAAGGCCAGTGGTCTCCGGAGGAGAGAAAGCATCAATTGGCTGGGTTTGCAGGTGGTGTGACTCGCTCTATGACATTTTCGGGCCAAAGTATTGGCTCAAAATGTCCTGATTTTGATGTACAATATGGCTACAAAGGCCCATATAAACCAAGGAGGCGGCATCCAATCCAAGGCACTGATGGCAGACGTGGAGAGGTTGATGTGTTGGGTGGAGAAGGACCTCATTGGCTTCGCTGGCCCTGGTTCGCAGACCTAGTAAGTCTCTCGGTGTCCCGTCCCTGGGGGATTCCCAGGACAGGATTTCTCTCAGCCAGGGGGTCATTTCTCCATCCAGAGCCCCAATGGCTCCACTTACCATCTGGCACTTGAGAAGATCCTCCTGAGGAAGGCTAACCTTTCAGGGAAGGTGATACACACAATGCAAGCAGCCCGTATTCACAAATTTAAACAGTGTTTAGTCATTTCACTTAAATTTACAGTTTCTATATTTCCTTTTTGCCATATTTATTCCTCATCTATTTTTTTAAAAACCAATATTACCCTTCATCCTCATCTCTAATCTTAATCAAATTCAATTTTTCACTTCTATTCTATATTATACCCCTTCCCATTGTCTTCTATTTTTATATCCTTCCTCACATTGGTTAATTATGTAATATTACAATTGTTTAATACAAATTCAACATTTTAATATAAATCAATTAGTTATATAACTATATTTTTGTATATTAATCAATATGAACATGAATATTCCAATTATTTCCATGCAATCCAATTTCTTTCAAATCAATTAATTATATTTACCAATAATAATAAACCAAATAATTTCCCCTCTTATGTTATTCATTTTCACATCTTAAACTCTCCCAATAACCCACAGTTTTGCCCATATAATCCTCCAAATCACAACTTAATCATTTCTACTTTTATCACAATATATAATTAAAAATATTTCAATCATTACAATTTCCCTAATTAAATTTTAAAATATTCTAGCTGTTATCCAAGCTACAATTTAATCCTTTTTTAGTTTCACCACCATATACCATTAAAGGTATTTCAATTATTACAGTTTATACTTATTCATATTTCTAAAAAAAATAAAAAAATAAAAACTTATCATTGTCTAGATTTCAAAAATATAAAGACAAATATTCCAATTATTATTCATTTCATTTTTGCAATCATGATTTCCCATTTATTTTTTACTACTATTCATATTTCAATTCTAAATATGTATAACATTTTTCTCTTTCATTTCTTTTTCTTTTTCTCCCTTTCCATTTTTATTTTTGCCTTTTTCATTCTCCTTTTTTTCTTTTGTGTTTAAAATCTTGAACTCTCCTCTTTTGCCCTAAATTTCCCATTGTTTGTACCTACCTTTTTTGGTGAGGAAAAAGAAGAAAAAGAAATCTCCCTCTGTCTCTGCCTAATTTTGCCTCACTGCAGCAAACAGCCTGCTTTACTTTCAGTTTCGTTTTCAGCATAGCTTGATAAGCACAAGGAAAAAAGAAAATCTGCTCCAGCAATTTAGCTCTTTGCAGCAAGCAGCAGAGCCCTGTGCAAAACAGCTGAGAGCAAATCAGCTGAGAGTCGGGAGGCAATCTAATCAACTTGTGCTAATTAGTCTATCCTGAAGCTGAAAGGAGCTGTTTTTTCTTGCTGTTTGCTTGCAAGGAGGTAACTGCTGCGAGGCACAGGCCAAAGGGTGGGGGCCAGTGGGTGGGCAGGACTACATTCGGTGTATAAGACGCATCTAAATTTTCACCCCCTTTTGGGGGTAAAAAGGTGCATCTTATACTCCGAAAAATACGGTAGTTCATACTCTTTCGGGGATTTAGATTTAGATTTACCCAATATATTACCTACAATGCTTGACTGTTTAAACATTTTGAATTTCTTTCTGATTGGTGTAATCCATGTAAACAGGATTGGTATGAGGAATGTGGTAACATAAATATCAAAAGTTTTTTTTAATCAAGTTTTATTGATTCCCCCCTCCCACATTCACCCACATCTTTTTTTGAACAGAGTATTGTCATATCTTATCTTATACTATTTTTCAAGTTCAAATACATTTTACTCAATTACAATTTTTGCCAAAATCTTCATTTTTTCCCTATTTTTTTCTTTAATTTATATCTCAATATTTCTATATTTATTTATATAAACAACTTCTTCATTTACTCTCAAATTCTAATTTTCCTGTTTGTTCACATTTATTCTCTTTTATTTTTAAACAATTTCTTCTTTATCTTCATATATTCATATGTGTGTTCAGGGTTGCCTTCCTTCCATTTCCTCTTTTTTGTTATACAGCAATCTTTCTTCTCTTCCATCTCTCTATTTCTTCTTCCATCTCTCTCTATTGCTATATAGATTTTCAAGTTAATATCTTCACTATGGTGTCCAGGCAACCCCGACCTTTCTTTCATTTATTAAATATCTTTCTCAAAATTCTTATCTTGTTAACAATATATATTTATAATTCACACCTTAATCATTTCTAATTGCCCTGATCTAATTAGTTCTTATTTAATCTTAATTCGCCTTCTTTCCCTTTTTTGATTGCATTTCAAATATGTGGTTTAAAATATTCCAATGTATTACAATTCCCCCAATTAAATTTATTCATATTATTACAACTTATCATTTCATAAACCTCCAACACTGCAATTAAAAGTATGACAATCCTTGCAATTCCTCAAATTTTCAATAGAGCATATTTAAAACATAAAACATAAATCTTATTTCATTGACTTCATATATCTCTATAATTTCCCATCATTTTAAGTCACTTAATTGGTATTACTATTTTATCTTTTTTCTAACATTCATTTTATCTGTTAAATCTTAGAATTCTAAATTTATTCCCCCTTTCATTTCTTTCTCTCTTTCTTCCTTTCTCCTCTTCTATTTTTTTTCTTTTTCCTTCCTCTTCCTTTCTTTTATGTTTTAGGATTCTGAGCTCTCTTATTCTGCCCTATATTTCCCATTATTTCTCCTCTCTCTCTCCTTTTTCTTATATTTCCATTGTTAATTCCAGTATACTTGTTTTGTATTTTAAAGTAATAAAATCTTTTGTTTTGCCCTTTGTTTCCCATTATTTTCCATCTCTTTTCCCTCTTTCTTGTACTTCTACTGTAAATCCCAGTGTAATCATTTAATCTTTTTATATTTTTTCTATTCGACCCTCTTTTCCTTCCTTGTTTCTTTTCCTTTTTTTCTATATTCCCCATTATTAGTCCCACTGTAATCTTTAAGGTTCTCCCTTTTATTATTACAACCTATTTCATTGTTTAATTTTCCATAGTCAGTCTCTTTGTCTTGGTCTTCTTTCTTGTCAATCTCTCTTTCCTGTTTTTCATTGGTTATTTCCTTTTCAGCTTCCATGTATTCTAGCTCAGTCTTAGATTCATCAAGTTTCGATTTTCCATGCAACTGTAATCATTTCTTTTATTTCCAAGCACATCATCTTCATCATTTCCTTAAGTTCCTGCACCATTATATTCTTTCTGGGTTAATATTGTTCCAATTTAAATCCTCATTATAATCCTCCTTTTCTAATAATCAAAGTCTAACTGCTTGTAGACACACAAGTCCTCCTTAGTTCTCACAGCTTATCATTTTGAAAGTTCAAGGTTTTATTTTTTTTTCCACTGCTTCATAGTTATCCCTCAAAACAGAAAGTTTAATGTCATACTCTTATTTCTCCTGGAGATGTCTCTCTACAATCCACAATTCAACTCAGCCGGTTAAAAAGTATTCATTTTGTTTGTAATTCAAAAAGGAGAAAAGGAAAGTTTTCCCACTTCTTCTTTAACGTTTATATCCAACCAATCTGTTTATAATCCAATCCAAATCTGAAAAGTCCAAATTCCAACTTAACATTTTCATTCATATTCAACTTTAAATCTTTAGTCGGGCTCTCTTATAGAGCACTTGTCACTTCTGTATTTTTTCTCTATCAGTTGTCTCCCCCTGTCGCTATTTAGCCACTATTTCCACACCAGGGTAATTCTAAAATTTTCCAATTTTTCTTTTATTACCTGTGAGTTGGCCAATCACTCACCCAGTACTAGTACTCTGTCCAAATCTTCACGCCTGTACAACGCTTATTCCAGATGCTCCAGCTTCATGGCGATTCACACTGATCGCCACCCCCATCACCAGATCGAAGAGTTTTCTCAGGCTTTCCGAGGAACTTGCCTGTTCCTCTGTAGCTACTGAGCTGCCACCCCTTCTTCACTGTCCCTACAGGACAGATCCACTCCGAAGACCCCCTGGCAACGGTTTGTCTGGCTGGGTTTCGCCAGGCTCATCGGAGCCTGGTATTTTCTCAACCAGTCACACCGGTTGCTTCCGGAAACTCCATAAATATCAAAAGTATAGGCAATATGTTGGGACACGAAACCAGATGTATTAATATATAACAAAAAAGCCTATAGAATAGGATGGTAGTAGTCTGAATTTTCTTTCAGTAGAGGTCCTAGAGCTGCCATTACCTAGTTTCCAGATTGATATGACACTTTTCACATTCTATTTAATCCCAGTTCAGGAGTTTCATGAATTATACTGCTTTCTGGCAATTAAAAAGTGAAAAAATATTTTTGCTGTTTTAAACTAAGAAAATAACTTAAATGATGCTACTGCCTGACTGTGTAGCATGTCAGAGATTTCCATTCTTCCTTACCTGCATTGAGAAATACACCAATTTCCCTAGACATAAATAAAATAAATAAAAGTAGCCAGCAACTGGGCATCCCCCAGGTAATGATGATGTTACCAGCTAATCTTTTCAAGACAGAAGCTCCTCCTTGCCTCCAACATGAGTGCGATATGATGCAATCTTATCCTGATGTTTCTTCCAGGCCTAGTTTCCAGACTCTTCATTCATTTTCCATTCCCTCCATTCCATTCTCTCTCTGGACCCACATCTTCTGTATTCGGCAAAGGGAGGGACTTGGATATGTCACTATGCCTTCATAACAAAAAATATTTCTACTTTTGTATGTATATAATGACCAAATGTCTGCTGTTAGCATCATGGAAGGTATGCATTATCTATGTTCTTTATGTATTTATCCAGACAAAATGGAGAACCTGTTGAACAGTATAAATTCAGAGCCCATTCTTGGTCAATTCAAAATGTTAAGAAACTGCACACCTGAATATTTAAGAAAGGAAAAGTGAGGTTTGGGCTTTCTTAGGAGAATATCTATGTTTGCACAATTGCAATTATTAGTGTGCACAATTATTATACCACTGAATGAAAAATGAAAATTTTCCATCTTCACTCATTTATTTTCTGTTAAAGTGAGAATAATAAACAACATCAAAATTTACAAATAAACATTTCTGACATTTCTCCCCAAAAAATCAGTGACCAAAATAGCCACTCTTCTTTTCAATATCAGTCATAAGCCTGCCATTCATGGAGTCTGTCTGTTTTTTGATCTGTTGACAATCAACTGTTTGTACAACAGCAATGACAGCCTCCCAGACCTGTTCAGAGAGGTGTGCTGTTTTCCTTCACTGTAAATTTCTCATTTAAGAAGGGCCCACAAGTTCTCAATACAGTCAGGTGAGGAAGGGAGTCACGCAGTGGTAGGATTCAAATAATTTAACAACTGGTTCACCCAGGGTCAGGTTGGCTGTCGTGGGAGGTGCCATCCCCATCCTCCAGCTCCGCCACATATGGAGGATGAGCCTCTTGAGAAGACCAACCTGACCCTGGGTGAACCAGCTGTTAAATTACCACCACTACACCACTATTTAAGTGGATCCTGGGTGCTGCTCTGCAATGAAGAAAAGGGAAATGGACTGGCTGGCATAAGGAAAAAAGGAGGAGCAGGGAGAAGAAAGAGGGAAAGCTGCCTCCTCCCCTTGCGCTGGCCATTCCTTTGCCTGTTTCCCCTTTGCAGTATGGTGCAGTGCTGCACAGCTTGCCCCACCCACCTACCACCACCCAGATGTCCTTAGTTCCCCCAAGCATTTCTTTGCCTACCTGATTTCCAGATCACATTTCTCCTTCACGTTTCTCGCCATCATGTTCAGGGAAACAAGTTTATGGGACTAAAAAAAAAAGTTCAATCAATCAATTCCAACTTTGCGAGATCTTTTTTTTTCATGAGGAGTTGAAATTGATTGCTTGAACTTTTTTTTTTTAGTCTTACAAATTTGTCTTTCCCTTGCACATGACAGTGAGAAACGCTACTGAGAAACACCACGGACCTGGAAATGAATGAATGAATGAATGAATGAATGAATGAATGAATAAATAAATAAATAAATAACTTTATTGTCATTGTATGTGTATACACAGTATACCCATACAACGAAATTAACTTAATACCCAAAGACCAAGTCCAACACACATAATAATCCCCAAACACACTCCCACCCACCACAATTCTCCACCCCTAAACCACCCAAATGTCCACACAACAGACCAAGTAATACTGTCCAACAGCTCACTGGTGGTGGCCCTTTAGTTCATTGTTGAGTGCAATTATAGCTCTGGGATAAAAACTATTCAGAAAACGTGTGATCCGAGTTTTAATTGTTCTGTATCTTCTGCCAGAAGGCAACAGTCCAAAAAGATTGTAAGCAGGATGGAAAGAGTCTCTGAGAATGTTATACAACTTTCTCAAATAACGAGATTCGAAGATGTCGTACAGGGCTGGTAGCTGGAGTCCGATGATATTCTGGGCAGTTTTAATGATTCTCCGTAGAGCTCTTTTGTCCGCTACAGAGCTGCTCCCATACCATGCAAGAATGCCGTATGTCAGGACACTCTCAATGGTGCTGTGATAGTAGAACAGAAGTAGATTCTGAGATAGATTTATCTTCCTGAGCATTCTCAGGAAGTACAGCCTCTTCTGTGCCCTCTTCACAAGCATGTTAGCATTCATAGTCCATGAGAGGTCCTCCGAGATATAAATGCCCAGAAATTTAAAACTATCTACCCTCTCCACCTCCTCACCATTTATGTACAATGGTAGATGTACATCTCTCTTCCTCCTGAAGTCAATTATAAGTTCTTTAGTTTTTGTGGTGTTAAGTGTGAAATTATTTTCATTACATCACAATGTCAGCCTTTGTACTTCCTTCCTGTAAGCAGACTCATTGTTCTTATTAATGAGCCCCACCACTGTTGTGTCATCCGCAAATTTAATAATTGCGTTGGTGTTATACAATGGGGTGCAGTCATGTGTGTACAAGAAATAAAGCAAAGGGCTTAGCACACAACCCTGGGGGGCTCCTGTGCTTAGTATCAAGAGTAGAGGAATGGTGAGAACCCATCCTTACTGACTGTGGCCTACCTGTCACAAAATCCCTTATCCAGGGCCGAGCTGAGGATTTGGTACAGTATCTGCATGATAAAATCACTCAGATTCGGGAAGACTTGGCCACTGACTGGGTTAGTTCAGACGAGATGACTGAGGCAGGTCTTGAGAGTGTTACCTGGGATGAGTTCGACCCTGTGGCTCCCGAGGACGTGGACAGGATCTTGGGACATGTTTATTGGACCCGTGTCCCTCCTGGTTAGTGCTGGCTTCCCGGGAGGTCACACGAGGCTGGCTCCAGAGGATTATTAACACTTTTTTGAGTGAGGGTGCCCTGCCGACTGCCTTGAAAGAGGCGGTGGTGAGACCTCTCCTCAAGAGGCCCTCTCTGGATCCGGCTGTTTTGGCTAATTATCGTCCAGTCTCCAACCTTCATTTTATTGTGAAGGTTGTTGAGAATGTGGTTGCGCGGCAGCTTCCCCAGTACCTGGATGAAGCTGTCTATTTAGATCTGCTCCAGTCCGGCTTCAGGCCTGGGTACAGCACAAAAATGGCATTGGTCGCATTGGTGGATGATCTCTGGAGGGCTCGGGGGTAGGGGTTATTCCTCTATCCTGGTCCTGTTAGATCTCTCAACGGCTTTTGATACCATCGACCATGGTATCATGTTGCGCCAGTTGGAGGGATTGGGGGTGGGAGGCACCATTTTGCGGTGGTTCTCCTCCTATCTCTCCGATCGGTTGCAATTTGTGTTGACAGGGGGGCAACGGTCGACCCCGAGGCGCCTTGTCTGTGGGGTGCCACAAGGGTCGGTCCTCTCGCCCCTTCTGTTCAACATTTATGTGAAGCCGCTGGGTGAGATCTCCGTGGTTTTGGGGTGGAGTTCCATCAGTACACTGATGACACCCAGTTGTACATCTCCACCCCAGGTCATCCCAATGATGCCTTAGAAGTGATGTCCCAGTGCCTTGAGGCCATGCGGGTTGGATGGGGAGAAACAGGCTTCGACTCAACCCTTCCAAGACCGAGTGGCTGTGGCTGCCGGCTTCCCGGTATAGCCAGCTGGCGCCATCACTGGTTATTGGGGGCGAATCACTGGCCCCCACGGAAAGGGCTTGCAGCTTGGGTGTCCTCCTGGACTCACGGCTGTCTTTAGAAGAGCACACGACGGCCATGGCCAGGGGGGCTTTCTATCAGGTTCGCCTGATACGCCAGTTGCGTCCCTTTCTAGATCGGGACTCCTTACGCATGGTCACTCAAGCACTCGTCACTTCTTGCCTGGACTACTGCAACGCTCTCTACATGGGGCTCCCCTTGGGGTGCACTCGGAGGCTCCAACTGGTGCAGAATGCGGCCGCGGGGGGGATTAATGGAGCGACGGGGCGCTCCCATGTGACAACACTCCTGCGTGAGCTGCATTGGCTTCCAGTGGACTTTTGGGTGCGCTTCAAGGTGTTGGTGACCACCTTTAAAGCGCTCCATGGCTTAGGGCCAGGGTATTTACGGGACCGCCTTCTACCACCAATCGCCTCCCACCGACCAGTCCACTCCCACAGAGAGGGCCTCCTCAGGGTGCCGTCGGCCAGACAATGTCGGCTGGCAACCTCCAGGGGGAGAGCCTTCTCTGTGGTTGCGCCTACTCTTTGGAACGACCTTCCCCCAGAGATACAAGTGATCCCAGATCTCCGGGCATTTCGTCAGGCCTTTAAAACCCATTTTTTCCGGTTAGCTGGGCTGGCTTGACCCCATACTTGGTTTTTAAAGTTTTTATATGGATTTTAATTGAAATTGTTTTAAATCATGGGCCAAATTCTATTTAAATTATTTTAAAGAGTCTTAACTTAACCCTTCAAAGGTTTTTAGTTGGCTGTACACCACCCTGAGTCCGGAAGGAGAAGGGCGGTATAAAAATTTAAGCAAATAAAATAAATAAATAAATAAATCCACAAACAAATCCTCTGATTTATACCCAAATTGGGCATTTTAAAAAACAACCTGTTTGGTAAAATGATGTTAAAGGCAGAGCTATAATCCACAAATAACAGCCTCGCATATGTCCCCTGTTGTTCCAAGTGATTCAATACAGTATGGACAACAAGAGACATAGCATCATCAGTTGTTCTATTACCCCTATATGCAAATTGGTATGAAATCAAGTAGGCAAAGAAATGCTTAGAGGAAGCAAGAGCATCTGTACACCAGGCACTGAAACCGGCCCATCTCTCTCCAGCAGTTGCCCAGGCCCACTGGAGGGAAGGCTGGCACTTAAACACAGTGGCATTCCAGCTCTGGCTGGGAAGGGGCAGCTGGCATGGATGCTGCAGATAGGAGGCCCACTCGCTTCAGTACCCTCCCCGATCTTCTGGTGCTCTGCCAGCACTTTGGCCCTGGGCTGCCACCTGATGCACAGGCCTTGCCCCACCCCATCATCTGCTGTAAACTAAGAGAGTTTCACCTGAGTGACATGATCGAAAGTTTCCGTCGCTCCTCTCTTGGACTTTTGGGGATGTTTTTTTTCTCCCTGTCTGGAAGGAAGTTGAACAAAAACAAGAAACATTTTCCGGAACACGTCTAACCGATTCACTGAACTCAGCAAAAAATTAACTATCAATTCTACCGAACCAGCACGAACTGTTGAATCCCTCCACTGGGGTCATGTCATTATTCTTTCATTTTTAAGACCTTTACTGGCTAGTCATGCAGTGGAATACTTCAATGCATTCAATGGAGCATTGTCCTGCATAAAAATCATGGCCTTCTTGTTTCTTGTGATCCTGTTGACTATTTGCAACAAAACGTTTGATCATTCTGTGATCACGCCCGAATATCTTAGCAATCAAGTTTATACAGCTTGGAGATGGAAAATATGCATTAAAATGATGATAAGGTCAAAATACTCACTTGCCTAATAATTGTGCACACAGTGTATGTGCAACCACATTTGTGTATGTGTGTTTGTACACACACACACACACACACACACACACACCTACCTACCTCTGTTATTTAGGGGAGAGAGAGAATTCATTCTCATGGGTACCAGCTGCAAGTTGCCAGTTCATAAATGAGGTAGAGAATATTCATTCAAAAGGTATAGCATAAGTTCTTTGTAAATATTTTTGAAAGAAATATAGCCTGGAGTCAGAGCTTATGTTTCACATTGAATATTCAGTTTAGGAAAGAATCTGGACTCCATCTAAGATGATCAACTTTTTGGTAGCCAAAAGGTACATATATGAGCATATTTTAGTTAGAAGGGCTCTGAGCAGGGATGAAATTCAGCAGGTTCTGAAATACCACCTCTGGCTGGCCCCAGAGTGGGATGAGAATGGAGATTTTGCAGTATCCTTCCCCTCCCATGCCCACAGAACCGGTAGTAAATAAAATTGAATTTCACCATTGGCCCTGAGCATGGCAGAAAGAGGACTTGAAGTCTGGAGATAAAGTTTCAGTCCTGGTACAAGAGATCAGTTCAAGTTAGATGGCTTGAGTTGGTTTTCTGGAGCTGTCTGTGTGCGTGTGTGTGTATGCATGTGTATGGATGGGATATTGTGGTCATAAACAACTATGATTATTATCTTCTCATGTTTCATCATTCAATCTGCATGCAATATACCGTATATACTCGAATATAAGCCGAGTTTTTCAGCCCGTTTTTCAGGCTGAAAAACGCCCCCTCGGCTTATATTTAGGTCACGAAAAAAATGACTTTTCCCCTGCAACTGGCTCCCAAGGCTTGCTAGGGGCATGGGGGGGGGGGGGGCCTAGCAAGACTCTCTGCAGACCCCTGGAAGCAAAAACGGGCTGGGGTGGGGGCTTAAAGGGAGAAAGAAACAAAGAAATCCTCACGTTTAGGGAGATCCCATGTGCACTGAGCTTGAGTTGAGAGCTGATTGTAATTGGCTGCTAGCTAGCCTTCTTGTAATTGGCTGCTAGCTAGTGGGTTCCCCCAGCTTGGCTGTCTCAGGAATTCTGGGAGTTGAAGTCCACAGGTTGTAAAAGGGCCACATTTGCCCAGCCCTGGTATCTCTTAACAGAGGCTTCAACTTGCCTGAAATTAGATCAAGCCAGTGACTGGGTGGATGTGGCTAGTTGGTCATGTGATATATGTGTATAGGGACTAATCAGAGGGCTGAAAAAAGTCATTTCTGACAAGTCCTCACACTTATGACTGGTCCTCACACTTATGACCATCCTCACATTTATGCCCGTGCAGCATTCTTAAAACCATGTCACTCATTTCACAACTGCTTCTCTTCACCATGGTGACAAGATAGGGCAAAAACGTAAAATGTGAGGACAGTTTTAAGTTCGAGGACTGGTCACAAGTGCGAAGACCAGTCAAAAATTACTTTTTCAGCCC